>CM044962.1:20196734-20269738 GCA_024516035.1 Bactericera cockerelli | reverse complement strand
GAGGACTTCCCTGGCGAATTGGGATACATCACGTATTTGGGGTCAAGTCTGGACTGATAGGATTCCCCCCCTCGGAGGACATTATTGTTATTTTCTTCTTCTTTTTACTTATTTTTTTGTCTTTTTTTTGTTTTTTTTTTTTTTTTTTTTTTTTTCTTCTTTTTTTTTTTTTTTCTTTTTTTAATTTTTTACTGTTCCCTTTTTTTTCCCTCCAATAAAGTTAAAAAAAAAGGCTTTTGAGATTATTTTTGGGGGTTTGCCTACCGGTGATGGGAGACGATCACTCGTTGAAACAGTCGAAAAGGCTGAACACCTTGGTGGGGGTCCTGAACATTTATGAGATGTCTGTGATCCGTTGAGGTCCAGGGGAGACGGAGGTTCCGGGGCCTCGGGTAGCAGGGGTTTTCGACCCGTCCTTGCGGTCTTCCAGTGGGGGACTCACGTTGGGATGATCTCGCCATTCCGAGACATAAAAAAAAGAGAGTTGAGGACCCCTTTTTTTCTCTTGTGCAAAAAAATTTTTAAACAAAAATACACAAAAAACCCCCCCCAAAGAAAGAAAAAGCGGCAACCATAAAGAGACATTTTAAATACTGCAAAAGAGGCACATTTAAGAAAAAACCCCCAAACCCCAATCAAAGTGGACCATCCCAAAAAGAAAAGCAAATCTTAAGGTTGGACCTAGGCATTTCCCATCTGCTGAACCCTTTGGGCATAAAAAAAATGTTTTTAACAAAATTGTAAAAAAAGTCCTTACTCCTCACCCCCCCAATATCTGGAAAACTGCGGGATAAACCTTTTTGAAGCCGAGCAAAGACCCAAGTGATGGGAAATCAACCGCCCAATTTCCTTGCTACGCCTTTTAAAAAAACAGGAACGTTCTCTTCCATGAAAAATAGAATATTCAATGCACCACACCAAAACGGGTTTGGGAAAAAAACCAGTACCACCACCGCTCTTCAACCGTGCAAGACCAATATCAGGGGCTAAATCAGGATGCTCCATGCTCCAGATCCATCATGGGGCCCTAATTTTTTCAAAAGCATTGACCCCATTTCAATACAACCCTTCAAGACCTATTTGAGACTGATACCCTGTAAAAACAAGAGAGGGCTCTACAACTATAGAATGGGCGACAAAAAATGTTGATTCCGCAACTGCACATCAAAATATCGAAGGGTTAAAAGGGTGTTCCCAAGGTGGAGTACTCTCCCCAACACTTTTCAACCCCTACATGAGCAAAATACCTGCGCCACCAAGACATAACTTATCCATATGCGGATGACTGCCAATCTTACCACAGGACAGGACACGATGAACTAGGCAAAAATTAACAATTACTTGCCACATTATCAGCAGGGTGAATGACAGGAAACCCCAACTTCCTCCGATAAGTCATCAACCCCCCCTTTTCACCCAGGGCAAAAAAGTGAACAGCAGCCACATAGAAATAAATGGTAAAAAGAATCCCTACGTAAAAAACCCCAAAACCGGGTGTCACTTTTAAAAACCCATGTAACATTTCCAACCATGCAACCCCATACTTAAATAAAAACTGGCCCAGAAATAAATGCTCAAGGCCCAAACTGGAAACAAGGGGGAAAAAAAAAGGAAATTCTTACCACCACAAAAAAAAGCCATTGTCGATCCATTTTAAACTATGCGGCACCAATTGGTCCACACTTGCAGAAAGTCATTGGGAAGATCCAAGCATGTCAGAACACGTCACTAGGATCACAGGGTGCCCAAGATAGCAGGAGGCCATCTTCCCCCAGGAAACAAAGATCCACCTGAAAAACCCTCACAAAAACCTCTAAATCAAAAATACCATATCCTTTATCAAGTAACCACCCCTGCAAAAACCTTAGTAAAAGGATCCCACCACCAATCGAAAACAATCCTGTGTGAACGAGAGCATATACTAACCTTTCCCTGCCCCAACATTGACAATGATCGCAAAAAACCCCCAACCAGGAGTACACACAAAAGTATTGAAAATACATTTAAACATACCAGCCAAAAGGGTCCTCAAAGTAAACCACCAGAGATTCTCCAGATAAAAAACAGCTCCCGATGCACCAGACCACTCTCGCTCAGTTAAGTCGGGTTTGGGCCAGGGGCCTCAACATACATGAACCGCATTGACCCCAACACGAAGACAAATGCCGGAAAAAAGGGGGGTAGCCGCCGACACATCCCCTTGTTTTTGTCCATCAAATCCAACCCTTTTCACCTTAGACCTTTGGTTCATCCCCCCCAGGGGGCAACCTTCCTTTTAAATTCCATTAGAGAAAAAAAAGATCTGCAACAATGTTTAGTCCACCGCTGTGCTACTACAACAAAAACCCCTTTTTTGGCCCCTTTAGTCTCTTTTTTCCAGGGTTCCCCTGTACTTGTTTTCTATTACTTTTCCTCTAATTGTTATTTTATTTACTTTTATTTTTTACCAAAAAATAAAGAGGTGCTTTTTAAATTTTGGCAAAGGGCTACCTGTCTTCGCTACACTGAAAAAGCACTACTTATACTTTTATTTTTAAAGCGACTACATTTTTTTTTATATCAAAAAATAAAAGGGGCTTTTTTTAAATGTTTGGGTAAGGGACACCTGTCTGAATAAAGCCTACTTTTTACTTTATTTTGAAAGCGATTACTTTTAAATTTATACTCAAATAAAAAGAGGGCTTTTTAAATTTTGGGGGTAATGGGCTTGCGCTGACTCTAAAAAAAGCACTACTTATACTTGTACTACCTTTTTCCCTTGCTTTGCCCCGGGGGAAAAAATTTTTAAAATTTTCAAGGCATGGGCCCTATGCGGGGGAGCAATGCCTTTTTGAACTTTTTATAATTCTTCGGACAAAGCGAAATGGGTTTTGGGGGGTCGTTTTTTGGGGCATTTTTCGCTATCTTTACCTTTTTGGCTAAACAACCGGACAAACCCCAAAAAACAAACATAGGTAGAGTCCTTTTAACTGTTTAATATAGAGATTTTGAAAGCGCAGAGATTGGGGGTTTGACCTACCTTGGGCGTGCTCTCGCAAATGTCTCGATAGATGCGACTCTGGGACCCGTTCCACGAGGAGTAGCTGTCGCTGGCACGGCGGGGGACACAGGCCGAGTCGAAGGACACCTTAGAAAAAAGAGGAAAAAAAAGAAAAGAAGATAAAAAAAATCTACTTGTCATATTTCATTGATTATATTTACTCCCTACCCACGAGACAAAGGAAGTATCCTTTAGTGTGGGTAGGTGAGCATCACTACTAGAATTAGAATTAGAATATAAGTAATGTTCTTACATTATAATCATTATATTATATTATTAATTATGTTCATGTATGTAACATTTAATACAATAAACGATGCTGATATTTTTACAATTACAATTACAAAATTAAAAATTACAACAAAAAAATTACAATTACCTCCGAGCAGAGGCTGGAGGTCTCAGACTCGTCGCTATGGTCGTCCAGCCCCCGGAAGCCTCGCCTCGGGTGACTTCGGCTCAGCTCGGGATTGTCCAGCGCATCGGCGAGCGCCGACTCCGCCTCCCGGGAGGCCTGCAGGATCTTGGCGGCCATGATGGTGGTGGGCCGCGGGGGCCGCCCCCCGCCCCGCCGCCGCCCCCCAGGCCGCCCATGGAGCCGGCGCGGCTGCCCAGCAGCTTGTAGCGGCTCGGACTCGACTCCCGGCTCGTGTCTGTGGATCTGCGGGGGGGAAAAGACTTGTCAGTGAGACATTATTATAAAACCTGGTTGCAGGGTTTGTGGATCTGCGGGGGGGGGAAAAGACTTGTCAGTGAGACATTATTATAAAACCTGGTGGTTGCAGGGTTTCATCTGAAACACCATACAATTAACACTGCAACCTAGTAAGATCTATTGTGACCAGTGAGACTTTTTGTGTCCTGACAATTTTTACATTAAATATTACATCTTTATGATTTTACATGGTATTTTATTATTATTATTAAATTCTATAGCTAATAAGACATTTGTACAGTAGAAATTAATATTGATTACAAAAAAATTAAAAAGGAAATAACATATACAATAAAAGAAATAAAATAGATAAATATATACACAAATATGTCCTAAGTAGAGGGCATGATTATTACCAATGGCAATCTCTTCTACCGAACCCTTAGTTTATCTGCATTTTTTGTCGCCCTGACCCACTATAGAATAATAATAATAATAACACTCTTTATTGGAAGGTAACCACCAGGCGGGGTTAACGCTCAAAGCATTTTCTACCACCTAACCCTCAGAGTCTTTTTATTATGTGGTCACAAACTCAAATGAATGAGGAAAAATTCATGCACTGGGTGGAATTCGTACCAACGGATCCCTACGCTACACGGATCACCAGACTAGCGCGTTAACCACTTGACTACCAGTGCACCATTTTCGTATAGAACCCTTTTTCGTATTGACATCTAATTGAGAAACACCCTGTAGAGAAAGAGCTATAGAAGAGCGGGGGACTAGTGACTTACCTGGGAATGCCTATAACTCCATTTCGTATGGACATCTAATTAAGAAACACCCTGTAGAGAAAGAGCTATAGAAGAACGGGGACCAGCGACTACTTACCGGGGAATGCCTATAACTCCTTTTCGTATTGACATCTAATTGAGAAACACCCTGTAGAGAAAGAATCATAGAAGAGCGGGGACCAGCGACTACTTACCTGGGAATGCCTATAACTCCTTTTCGTATTGACATCTAATTGAGAAACACCCTGTAGAGAAAGAATCATAGAAGAGCGGGGACCAGCGACTACTTACCTGGGAATGCCTATAACTCCTTTTCGTATTGACATCTAATTGAGAAACACCCTGTAGAGAAAGAATCATAGAAGAGCGGGGACCAGCGACTACTTACCTGGGAATGCCTATAACTCCTTTTCGTATTGACATCTAATTGAGAAACACCCTGTAGAGAAAGAATCATAGAAGAGCGGGGGACTAGCGACTTACCTCGGAATGCCTATAACTCCTTTTCGTATTGACATCTAATTGAGAAACACCCTGTAGAGAAAGAATCATAGAAGAGCGGGGACCAGCGACTACTTACCTGGGAATGCCTATAACTCCTTTTCGTATTGACATCTAATTGAGAAACACCCTGTAGAGAAAGAATCATAGAAGAGCGGGGACCAGCGACTACTTACCTGGGAATGCCTATAACTCCTTTTCGTATTGACATCTAATTGAGAAACACCCTGTAGAGAAAGAATCATAGAAGAGCGGGGACCAGCGACTACTTACCTGGGAATGCCTATAACTCCTTTTCGTATTGACATCTAATTGAGAAACACCCTGTAGAGAAAGAATCATAGAAGAGCGGGGACCAGCGACTACTTACCTGGGAATGCCTATAACTCCTTTTCGTATTGACATCTAATTGAGAAACACCCTGTAGAGAAAGAATCATAGAAGAGCGGGGACCAGCGACTACTTACCTGGGAATGCCTATAACTCCTTTTCGTATTGACATCTAATTGAGAGACACCCTGTGAAGAAAGAGCTATAGAAGAGCGGGGGACTAGCGACTTACCTGGGAATGCCTATAACTCCTTTTCGTGATATCTAATTGTTTTTGATCTGGTTTATTTTTTTCATAACAATTTTAAATATACAAAAATAACATCTCCTAAGCTAATAAAAATAACTTATGAGAAACACCCTGTAGAGAAAGAGCTATAGAAGAGCGGGGGACCAGAGCGACTACTTACCGGGGAATGCCTGAGCTGCCCCGCCGGGGCCGGGGGATGCCGCCTCCCTGGGGAGAGTAGGAGGAGTAGGAGAGGCGGGAGCTGGGGCTGCCGCTGCGACTAGTGGGGGTAGACATGCTGACTCGGCTGCGGGTGCGGCCTGCAATCAGCACGATTATTATTATACAATTCTTTATTAGATACAGAAGGACATTATGTACAAATAAATAATAATTATAACAGTGAAAAAATGAAAAAAAAAATAACAATATATACAATAGAAATGAAAAAGAAAAGAAAATATTTGAAAACATATGTCCTCACTAAAGGGCGGGGTTATAGCCTATGGCAATCTCTTCCACCCAACACTATCAGCAGGCACGTGAGTACGCAATAGCTTTTCGTACAAGCTAATACCATAGCGTGTTTTTTTTTTAATAATAGTTTATTTATTTATTTTCTTTATAAACAAACATTTATACAAAGGTACTTCTCCTAAGCTTTGAAGAGCTTCTTAGAGAAGTGTGTTACTTGCAAGATTGAATGACACATAGTGTTTAAGTGACTACTCAATCAAGCATTACAATATTATACAAGCATTACAATATTATACAATGTTGTTGTTGTAGCCAGCTTGGCTACAGCTGGAGGGATGAGTGATGGTCTCCAGCCAACTTTGTTTCAAAGTTGGCTCGTCCTGAACCACATATTTCTATGTGCGATCAACCATCATGAGGACTTGGGACTTTTCTTTATAAGCCATTAAACCCTTAGGAAACTGCAAGCTAGCCTGGCTTGTAAGGGTTGGCTAGTCTGTTCTCTGTTTAGAGTTCTCTAGCGGGACACTGGTCTTCTCCCTGTTTAACGTCCCCCAGCCAGACTAGTCTGTTTCATAATTCGGTCCTAATTGCTCGTGTAGAATTAAGAAGTGATGAAACGAACCCCAGTTGCATGGAAACGCCACATAGCGCAGACACCATCGCATAGGAGTAGAATATTTCTCGCGGTCTACTTATGTTTATGTTTACATTTTGATATACAGGGTGGCGCAGTGCGCATGACCACATTTGAAATTGTTGCCATACGTTTAATATTTGAGTTAAGATATTAAAATAAAAAGTATTTTGTAGAAAAAATGTGGAAGTTTATTTTACATGAGTCAGTTTTTCAAGTTTGAAAGATGATGTCCGACAAATGACGTCCTTGTTACATATTCTGCGATACGTCCGCTAAAGTTGTGCATCACGTTCACCAACATCTCGTCAGGAATCCGAGCAATTTCACGGTGGATAGAGTCCTTCAGGTCAGCAACGCTAAGAGGTTTGTCGACATAATTCCTAGACTTTAGATATCCCCTAAAAAAATCACACGGAGTGAGGTCGGATGAGCGTCGGAGCCACGTCGGGGTCACCATTCCGGGAAATCACACGACCGCGAAAAATTTGACGCACAAGATCCATGGACACTTGTGCCGTGTGTACAATGGCACCGTCTTGTTGGACCCATATTATGTATTGTGTCTTTAGCGAACGTCTCGAAGAATGTGCGTCTCGAACTCGACAAGAACGTCATTTGTCGGACATCATCTTTCAAACTTGAAAAACTGACTCATGTAGAATAAACTTCCACATTTTTTCTACAAAATACTTTTTATTTCAACATCTTAACTCAAATATTAAACGCATGGTAACAATTTCAAATGTGGTCATGCGCACTGCGCCACCCTGTATTTATGTTTATGTTTACATTTGATACGGGTGAGGAACGAGGAGAGGAGACTCCTTTGCGATACTAGCGCTGAGGACGCTACGATGTAGGCCGGCGGGGGGTGGTTTCCACACTTCTTAATTCTACACGCTATGATCATACCACTATTTGTATAGTTAGCTTAGAAAATGTGACATTGCGACAATGTATTGTCTGTGTAATTTGTTTGATGAGATATTAAAAATTGTCATATTTGTGTTAATCACTTTCGGGATATCACAACTATTCAAACTGGCTTTACTAAATCTACGCTGAAACCGGGACTTGAACCACCGACCTCCAGGTCACAAGTCCGTGGCCTTATCGATCGATATGAGGTCGGTAATTTGTTTGATGATAATACTCATTCATTCTCCATTCACTCACAAAACTCACAAAACAGCTACTCAAATTAATCTCACTCATTATGAGTGGGCCCGGGTATAGAACATCACAAGAGATTGAATACTTGTCACTCATCCAATTCCTAACCACACTGGACGTTGCAAAACTTCAGTAATAAAACAAGAACCGCAGTATTCAACGTGACATCGAAGCTGGCTTTCTATACTTCATTTTCAATAAACTCAATGAGAACTTCAGAAATAGCAAATCTTTTCATTTCTCACATGATTTTTAGATAGCGACTAATGATAGAGAAACTTTTTGGTTGATTCTTGGACCTATCTCAAACATGCCTTGAATAATTTTATTTTTTTAGATATTAATATCCTCGAATTGAAAATTTATTTATTTTTTTAGAAACTCTTTATCAGTAGAACACATAATATAAACAGAATAATAAAATAAGAGAATAGTTTACATAAAAATAAATTTTAGTTATTTTAAACTTTTTCAAATAACAAATATTTATTTAGTCAACTTTGTTTCTTTTTTGAAAATATGTTTAATAAAGGGAAAGAGAAAACATGAGCCGTATTTTTCTTTCTAACCAAAAGTTAACCAAACAGGAATAAAATGAACCAAAATGGAAGTAGAAAATTCTTGCTTCCAGTTCTTTTAGAGGTAGAAAATTCTTGCTTCCAGTTCTATTGCTTCTTCTATGTTATGTTTATCCTGTATTATGTATTAACTATCATATTATCAAACCTATGTAAACTATCTCAATTATGGGATTTTAAATAAATAAATAAAAAAAGTGCCGAAACACATTTTTCTTTTACGAATGTGGTGATGTTGACCTTGGAATAAAATGGAAATATCGAACCTGGAATTTTTTTTAATCCAAAAGAAAAACAGGCCTCTGTTGTACGTACCCGCTCTCTCCTTGTCAGGCGTGAGTTCAGTGACGGAATTCTTGCGGGAGCGGGGCAGAGATCCCACAGCCACTTTCTGGCGGGCCAGGGCCGCGTACTGAGCCCGCACCTGAGGGGAGGAAGAGAATATGATATGATAGAATAGAATATGATGAAATAGAAAAGAATATGAATAGAATATGAATGAGAATAGATAGATAGATAGAATAATAGAATAGAATAGAAATGATAGAATAGAATAAATAGATAGAATAGATAGAATAGAATAGAATATGATAGAATAGAATAGAATATGATAGAATAGAATAGAATAGAATAGAAAGAATATGAATAGAATAGAATAGAATATGATAGAATAAAATGATAAAAGAATGATGAATAGAATAGAATAGAATAAATAGAATATGATAGAATAGAATAGAATAGAATAGAATATGATAGAATAGAATAGAATATGATAGTATAGAAATAGAATAGAATAGAATATGATAGAATAAAATAGAATATGATAGAATAGAATAGAATATGATAGAATAGAATAAAATATGATAGAATAGAATAGAATATAAATATAATAGAATTATAATAATAATAATATCGCCTTATTTATACTACCCGATTATGACTATTAAAGTCCCATCATTCCAGCAGTAAGCCCAAGACAAATTATTATGTGGTAAAAATCCCAATTGGGAGGATAACATGTCATGTCCCAGCTGGGTTTCGAACCCACGACCTCTGGAGTCTTTGGATTCACAGAGTGCCGCCTTTACCACTGAGCTACCGGGACAGAATAGAATAGAATAGAATATAAATAGAAAAACAATTAGAATTCAATTGCCAGGTCCCGGGTTCGATATCCAGAGCCGATGAAAAATTGTGTTCAAAAGGGATACAGTTATTCGTAAAGGATACCACGAAAAAGACTAGATGAGAGAGAAGAAACGATTGTTCATTTTAGTATATTATTAAATACAACATTGCCTCTTTTTACAAATCACAAAAAAATGCCTGTTTTAGCGAAAGCAAAATTACATTTCATACAGAAATAAACCTCCTCTGTCCACTTCCATAGTCTTATTCGTTAAATCTGTTTCAGATTGGAACTTTGCTGACTCTCCAGACATTTCAAAAGAAACAGCAAAATGTTCATTTGTTCAAATAGAAAGGTAATTTCACGATAAACGTATTTCAGATGCCCTTATTTATTATAGATTGGTTGGAGTTCCAAAAGAGAAGAACCTCAAGATGCCCTTAAATAGATAAGCCCACTAAAATTTTATTGACTAGAGACCATCACTCCGCTCAGCTATAGCCATACTAGCATCACTCCGCTCAGCTATAGCCATACTAGCATCACTCCGCTCAGCTATAGCCATACTAGCATCACTCCACTCTGCTATAGCCATACTAGCATCACTCCGCTCAGCTATAGCCATACTAGCATCACTCCGCTCAGCTTTAGACATACTAGCATCACTCCGCTCAAATATAGCCATACTAGCATCACTCCGCTCAGCTTTAGCCATACTAGCATCACTCCGCTCAGCTATAGCCATACTAGCCATGCTGGTTACACCACCAAGTAACTGACCTTGGCTCTCTGCACCGCCTGCAGATCGATGGCACTGGAGGAACGCGGCTGTATCACAGGTTTGGCGGCGACGGCCGGGCCCGGGCCGCCATTCGTCGAGGCCGCCCCGTAGTGTCTCCTGCTGGACAGGCCGGCGGAGGAGGACGAAACACCGTCGCCGCCGCCCCGAGACGAATAACTGTCGGCGCGCGACGAAATGCTGTCGGCGCGTGACGAATACCCTTCGGCGCGCGTCGAGATTCCGTCGGAGCGCGAGAGACTGTTGGTGGACGAGGAGTTGGACATGAGAGCGCGCTTGTAGACAGGGTCCAGGGCGTTCAGTAGAGCCTCGCCCTGGTCCGGCCAGTGGTCCACGTAGCTCCAGTAAGCCTTGCGGGACACCACCCTGGCCTCGGGGTCAGCGTCCGCGATGCCCTTCTTGATCACGTCTTGCAGGTTGCCCACCTGGGGGGAAAAGAGGGGGACAGTTAGAGGTGTGTAGAATATATGAAGAAGAAGCGGATAAGTCAAAAACAGGAGCCGCACCCCCAAATAAAGCTAGATAAGAATAAGATAAGAATAACTTTTATTTGGTATTTTCGCCACGAAGGCATTCCAATGGTCAGTACAATACAATAATACAAATAAAATAAAATAAAAATTACAGAACATCATTTTACTATCATTTTTTCCTTTTTTATGTTTGGTCATTTGGCCAATGATGATAGTATTCATCTTTGGTATATGATAAACCTTATCTAGCAACAGTAAAGTTGCAATTATTATTATTTGCTACAGAGAATATATGAAGAACTTTTTGTTTTTGAGTTTCGTAAAATATCATCAAGTACTAATATTTTTTCACTTGTATATTGGCAACTTTATTTTTTAATTATGTAATTTCGACTTTATTTTCTTTTCAGTGGTTTCCTTAAAATTAGATTACAATTAATAAAGAAATAAAGATAATTTATAAAGATCAAGTTTCGCGGATACCACGTTTGAAGTAATTACTGGGTGAACAATTATTGAGGACACGAACTTCGCACAGACTGGTAGGAATCTGATTTTCTAGCATATATTGAGCAAACCCAAACGATTTTTTCTGGGTGGTTGTTACGTACTGAGCTAAAATGCTCTTTCATTCTAGTGTTGATAGCCCTGGAAGTTTTTCCTGTCTCAATATATGTTATTCATTTATTTTTTTCACAGCCTTTTTTATTTCGTAGCCATGAAACAGGAGCTACTGTAGATGCTTGTGGTCTGTGTTGTAGCCTGCCCATCCCGCAGTATGCCTCCCCTCTGATGGGCGAGAAGTGACACAATACTTCCCATTTAGGTGCTGGGTCAACACGAGTGCACCGGAAGGTATCTCTTACAAACAATTGTAACCAAATTAAGAATACAAATTTTTGTCGGCGCGGGGGTTCGAACCCGGGACCTTCCGCATGGCAAGCAAGTGCTTAACCACTGAGCTAATCGCGCGCTCTGTATGTATAGTCAATATATGTACACTTGAATCAACTCAACTCACCTGTCGCTCCAGAGTGGCGGTCTGCCAGGTCTTCAGGATGAGCTCCACAAACTCGCAGCACGCGCGCCGGATATCCTTGGACTTGGAGTTGAGGCTGCGGGCGATGACCGGGATGAGACGGGGGTAGTGGGTGTGGGAGAGGATGAGGCGCAGCGCCACATGGGAGGAGGTGGAGATTACCTGGGGGGGGAGGTTATGATTATTACTAGCGGGCTGTCGCCCGCTTTGCGGGCCGAGGTATGGCCGTAAAGCAAAAAATCCTTTTTCGTCAATGGCAGGTGATGTAGTGGAAATTTCAAAAAATCCCGTCTTATTGCACATTTAGACTATAAGACAAAGCTACCTACCAAATTTCAGCTTCCTAGGACTTACCAGTTCAGAGAAACAGCGATGAATCAGTGAGTGAGTGAGTCAGTCAGTCAGTGAGTGAAACTCTCTTTTATAAGTATAGATTTAATTTAATTTTTTTTTTTTTTAAGTGCAATATAAAACAAGTGTATGTCAATTACTTTATTATAAAGGGGATAAGGCGCACATAGTGCGTGTTTTAATCACACATAAGTACAGTCTGGCTAGGGGACATTAAACAGGGAGAAGACCAGTGTCTCGCTAGAGGACTATAAACAGAGAACTGACTAGCCAACCCTTGAAACATATTTATTTACATATAATCATCGACTTCCTTTTGAATCACAAAGTTTCAGTAGGGTAATGAGTGCGTTAGCATGTGTTCAAAATCAACGTGACGAGACTTCTCGGTATTTTCTCAGCAAGACGGATGTTTTGTCTCGTCTCGTAAAAAAAAAAAAATACTCCTGCATTCCACGACACAAGGACCATACTTCATAGGTGTGCCTCTTAGTGTGAGATGACGACAGCCAAAAGAAATTAGCATAAGTTCAGTTAAAAATATTATGAATTATGTAAACTGTCATTGTTATATACATATATTTGAACCATTTCCTTGTCATGTATTAAATAAATAATAATATTCCTTAGAAAGTAGTCACTGTGGCAGAGCGAGTTAGCGCGCTAGGCATTGCACACATGGTGACCTGGGTTCGATTCCCAGAGGGGGAGGATTTTTTCTACTCTGTACTTGGATGTTCGGGATCCACTCATACCTCGTGAGGAAAAATGAGTAGCTGTTTTAATGTGAAGCAGCGACCAGTGGCAGAATCTTAGGCAAAAATATAATACAAGATATTGTAAATTAAAGTGGTAAAGTCCTATGATTCTGCGCTACCCACTAAAATTGTGACATAATAACACAAAGAAAAAGCATTATTATATTATTATTATAATATTCCTTAGAAAAAAAAACTCCTTGATAACAAACCTTGGCGCTGTTAGGAATGAGGGCTATGAGGGAGGGTAGCAGTGCCTCTGCAGTGTGGTCGAAGCGGGCGCCTAGATGACGGGACAGGTAGGCGATGGTGATGCAAGCCTCCCGCACCACCTGCAACACAGAGGGAGGACAGAGTTAGCTACGAGACTGGAAGTCGGAGGTTCGAGTCCCAACCGTGGAAGATTTCAGGATGGATTTAGAATTTACTCGACGACGTTATGCTTACAGTCCACATGACGGTAATAATAAAACTCTTTCGTGGAAGTCAACCACCAGGCGAGGTTAATGCTCAAAGCATTTTCCACCACCTAACCCTCAGAGTCTTATTATTATGTGGTCACAAACTCAAATTAATGAGGCAAAATTCGTGCACTGGGTGGGATTCGAACCAACGGACCCCCACGCTACCTGGATTACCAGACTAGCGCGTTAACCACTGACTACCAGTGCACGGGGAGGTTTGCTGACAGAGATTGTCCGTATTACTCTCCTAGACTAAAGAAAAGTGTGAATATATTAGTCCTCATTTACTAGTCCATATTATGGTAACACCTAGGGCTGATGATGCTCGAGAATTATAGTAGACGAGATATAGCTTGTCATATGAACCTCCCCATTGGCGCCGAGTAAGAATACCTAAAAGGGGAAATGTGCGGTGGCTCTAGGTTTACAAATCTACATTGAGAATGTATTTTTCTTTTTCTCAAACAACTCGGACAATGGTGGGAATTAAAGTAAAAAAATGGAGGGTCATGTTGGCTCAAGCCGCATGTTCATAAAATAGTACACTGCGCATCCATGATTCATATGACATGCTACATCTCGTCAACTATACTCGAGGTACTTGATATAAATTACCCGAGTATTTTTTATCCAGTACCCGATGTACTGGAGCCTGTTCCTGAAAGTGTAGAGGCGCTAACGCACTCCTCACTCCGCAAATCTAATTTCTGATCCTGAAACATTTTTCGCTCCACACTTCTCACTCCGCAAATTTAATTTCTAAGTCTGAAACATTTTGCGCTCCGCACTTCTCACTCCGCAAATCTAATTTCTGACCCTGAAACATTTTGCGCTCCGTACTTCTCACTCCGCAAATCTAATTTCTGATCCTGAAACATTTTACGCTTTGCACTTCTCACTCCGCAAATTTAATTTCTAAGTCTGAAACATTTTACGCTTCGCACTTCTTACTCCGCAAATTTAATTTCTAAGTCTGAAACATTTTACTCTCCGTACTTCTCACTCCGCAAATCTAATTTCTGATCCTGAAACATTTTACGCTTTGCACTTCTCACTCCGCAAATTTAATTTCTAAGTCTGAAACATTTTACGCTTCGCACTTCTTACTCCGCAAATTTAATTTCTAAGTCTGAAACATTTTACGCTTTGCACTTCTCACTCCGCAAATTTAATTTCTAAGTCTGAAACATTTTACGCTTCGCACTTCTCACTCCGCAAATCTAATTTCTGATCCTGAAAAATTTTACGCTCCGCACTTCTCACTCCGCAAATCTAATTTCCGATCCTGAAACATTTTTGCAACGTTTTTTTTTTTTTTTTTTTTTTGCTGAGTGATTTGGGGAGTTAAAATGCGGAGTAATTTTCGTATTTCTGTTCCACAAAGCTCAATTCTGAGACATTTTTCGCTATCTCTTACCGTTTTGGCTCAACAACTCCGGACAAACAAACATAGGTAGGTAGGTAGTCCTTTTTTCTGTTTTATATATAGAGATGTCCTATCAATAAAGTGGAAAAAAAAAGATAAGCTGCGCACGCACCTGGGAGCGCAGATCCTTGACGCAGGTCTCCAGCGGCTGCTCCAGCCCCCTCACCGTGGCGGCTAGCTCCTCCCACTGAGGCGCCGCCATCACCAGCGCGCGCACCTTCTTCAGCGCCTCCACGCGGCGGCTCCAGTCCTGCGCCGTGTCCGCCAGGGTGGTGCGCAGGCGCGAGAAGTGCTCCTCCACGTCCCGCGAGCTGAAGATCACCACCTGCGGGGGGGGACGAAACGGTGCAAGGCTTAGACACTTCTAGTATCCCCCCAAGACAAAGTATATTTTAGGATACTCCAGTTTTGATGTGGCATAATATTGGAAAGTTGCACTTTTACATTAACCAAGACATCTTTTTCAGAATGTTTGTGTACCTACGTATGTATATCATAATATTTTTCATCACTTTTTTTGTAGAAATTATTTTATTTGAAATTAAATTTATTATTTTAAGGACATCGGACGGAAGACGGATTGATTAGCAAATGGTCGTACTTTTTATGTAATGGGTCAAACCAAAATTAAATAAAGATACCGATTCCTAGCCCTGCACTCACCTGGGGTACAGACTCCTAGCCCTGCACTCACCTGGGGTACAGACTCCTAGCCCTGCACTCACCTGGGGTACAGACTCCTAGCCCTGGGGTACAGACTCCTAGCCCTGCACTCACCTGGGGTACAGACTCCTAGCCCTGGGGTACAGACTCCTAGCCCTGCACTCACCTGGGGTACAGACTCCTAGCCCTGGGGTACAGACTCCTAGCCCTGCACTCACCTGGGGTACAGATTCCTAGCCCTGCACTCACCTGGGGTACAGACTCCTAGCCCTGGGGTACAGACTCCTAGCCCTGCACTCACCTGGGGTACAGACTCCTAGCCCTGGGGTACAGACTCCTAGCCCTGCACTCACCTGGGGTACAGACTCCTAGCCCTGGGGTACAGACTCCTAGCCCTGCACTCACCTGGGGTACAGACTCCTAGCCCTGGGGTACAGACTCCTAGCCCTGCACTCACCTGGGGTACAGACTCCTAGCCCTGGGGTACAGACTCCTAGCCCTGCACTCACCTGGGGGACAGACTCCTAGCCCTGCACTCACCTGGGGTACAGACTTCTAGCCCTGCACTCACCTGGGGTACAGACTTCTAGCCCTGCACTCACCTGGGGTACAGACTCCTAGCCCTGCACTCACCTGGGGTACAGACTCCTAGCCCTGGGGTACAGACTCCTAGCCCTGCACTCACCTGGGGTACAGACTCCTAGCCCTGGGGTACAGACTCCTAGCCCTGCACTCACCTGGGGGACAGACTCCTAGCCCTGCACTCACCTGGGGACAGACTCCTAGCCCTGCACTCACCTGGGGGACAGACTCCTAGCCCTGCACTCACCTGGGGGACAGACTCCTAGCCACGAGACAAAGGAAGTATCCTTTAGTGTGGGTAAGTGAGCATCACTACTAGAATTAGAATATAAGTAATGTTCTTACATTTTTTAATCATTATATTATATTATCAATTATGTTCATGTATGTAACATTTAATACAATAAACGATGCTGATATTTACAATTACAATTACAATTACAATCACTCACCTGGGGGACATCATCGTAGGCCCGCTCGAAGTAGTCCTCCGACACGCCCCCCGCGTCTGAGCTGGCAGCCGACATGGGCTTCCGCATGGAGTTGGTCCTCGTCAGCCTGCCGAGACTGTTCGAGTTGAAGTCCTCCGGCGGGCCTTTGGAATTTAGAATTTATAATTTATTGTTTGTTCGACATTTACAGAAATGTATAAAACATGGTCACCCTATCTATAATTATATACATGCATAATTGTATATGTTACATACATAATATATACACACATACATGTACTTGCTTATGTACGCTCACACACATGCATATACATATTAATTTCGGTATTAATAATATAAATTGATATGGTGTTAGCTATCTTGTTTTATTTGGTGCTCTCTAGATATTTATGTTGTTCAAATCTTCAAAGTTGTATGGTGCTAGTTGAGCTATTTCTGCTATTATTTTTTGTTTGAATGCTATGTAGCCAAGTGCTTTTGTTTCATCTTTCAGGTTATTAAAGTATTTTGTGCCGTTGTATTTTGATGTTTTTTCAAAGTATGATGTTCTATGTTTGGGTATTGTAAGGTTTTGTGCTTGCCGTGTTTTGTAAGTATGGTGATCAGAGAATCGGGCAGAATCGGCAAAGGTACATTTAACATGAATAATATACGATAGAGGGCTTAAATAAATTAATTAAGAACAAACTCTTGGATATCCAGGGCAAGAGTTGGAAACAATACACTCGGAACCCATAAAACACCTACTAAACTTCTTAAGGCTAGCAGATGTTTTCGAAAGTGAAGAGTGAGCAAAATAGGGTGCAATAGTTTTAAATAATGGGCGCAGCACATAGGAATTTCTTCTTTTTTGTAGAAAAGACCCCCAGGAATTATGTAATGTTATGTAATTAAGAACAATTTTTAATGCTAATGAAAGATTGTGCACTGTGCAGTCTGTATTTTTTAAGTTTTGTACTAGCTTTACACATCACATAAGTTTTGTACTAACAAACACAAGCTGGCTACAACAACAACAACTGAAACCTGGATATAGTAGAGAAAAATACTTTCCTTATTATAGGATAAGGAAAGTAAAAAATGCGGCACTTTAAAATCTCTTGTATCCAGATTTTTTTTTAAAACTATAATGGCAGAATTCTCAAACTGCTTGAGCTCTTCCACCCAACCAGGATTGACTGTTTGAGATTATTATTGAAAAAATTCTGGCTGGGGGACGTTATACCGGGAGAAGACCAGTGTCTCGCTAGAGGACTATAAACAGAGAACAGACTAGCCAACCCACACAAGGCTAGCTTGCAGTTTCCTAAAAGTCCAAGTACTCATGATGGTTGATCGCACATAGAAATATGTGGTTCAGGACGAGCCAACTTTGAAATAAAGTTGGCTGGAGACCATCACTCACCCCTCCAGCTGTAGCCAAGCTGGCTACAACAACAACAACAAAACACGCACTTTGCGCGCCTCATCTCCTTTATAATAAAGTAATTGACATACACTTGTTTTGTATTGGACTTAAAAAAAAAAAAAAAATTAAATAATATTATTGAACAACAACAACATTATTGAATAAATACCTTTAGCCGCGGGCGGTGCCTTCCGGTTCAGACTCTGCAGGGTGGACCGCTTCAGGGAGTTGCTCCTCGCCCTGTCGACCTCGTCTTCGAACATCAGACTCTCGCTCAGCGCGGCCGCTGGCTCGAGCTCGCCACTCAGCTTAATATCTTCGAACTTCGCGAGCAGGGGAGCGAGCTTGTTCGCCGGCACCGGGTACTTCTTGGTCAGGTCCAGCTTCAGGCGGTCACCCACGAACTTGTAGATGACCACGAGCGAGCTGAACGCCGCGTCCCGCACGGACGCGTGCGGATCCGACAGGAGCTTGACGATGTGCGGCACGAGCTTGGAGATGGTGAGGGCACGCGTGCCGTGCGTGACGAGCGTCGCGTCCAGACACTTGAGGCACTGCAATGTAAGTAAGTAAGACACTTGAGGCACTGCAATGTATAAGTATAAGTATAAGTATAAGTATAAGTATAAGTATAAGTATAAGTATAAGTATAAGTATAAGTATAAGTAGTGCTTTATTTAGACTGTCAGCGCAAGACAGGTAGTCCCATTATGCCAACAGTAGTCCCATTATGCCAACAGTAAGTCAGTAAGGGCAAAATTAATAGACGTTTTAGTTATTATACCTCTGTGACCGACCTCAGTCGCTTGATCGATAAAGCAGCGGACTTGTAACCTGGTGATCGGTGGTTCAAGTCCCGGTCTCAGCGTAGATTTAGTATAGCGAGTTTGAGTGGTTGTGATATCACGAAAGTGATTAACACAAAAATGATAACTTTATTATACCTCTGTGAACTTAAAGATAGGATCACACAATATAGCAGAGCGACATATAATATGGCAATCTCCCTTGCCATAGCGTGTGATCGGTCTTTGTTTACATGACCATAGAACTATTTGGGTCTATGGCAACAAGTTTTTTATGGTGCCATAGACGTATGGTAGGATCTATGGCATTCGTGTGAGTGTGAGTGCTTCATCACACACATGGTCTCCATTATGATATGGTGACGACTGGAAAGCTTGTCTATGGCAAGGGGGAAGACATACAATGCCATAGAGTTTTTTGCCACATTAAATGGCATCGTGTGAGTGCGATATATTATATGTGCCAATTGTGCCATTCATTTTTTTTTCTCGCCATAGAATATATGGCATCTGTGCCATATAGTGTGATCCTACCTCTAGTCTAGATTTTACTTGTGACAAATGGGGGGAATTTGATGCGTAAGTCCTTAAAGGGTTGGGTGGAAGAGATTGCCTAAGGCAATAACCCCGCCCTTTAGTTAGGACACATATTATGTATATATTTATTTATTTTTTCTTTACTTTTTTTTCTTCTATTATGTATATTGTATTTTAATTTGTAATTATTTGTATTGTATATAATATGTCCTATCAATAAAGTGTAAATAAATAAATAAGTCCAAACTTGCGATCTCGACTCTCTGTCTATCAGAACACCAACCTGCTCGCGCACATGCGCATTCTTGTGCGAGAACCCGCTGCTCGTCAGGCGGTCGAACAGATACTGAACACCCACGCAGTCCGTCTCCATCAGCTTCAGGAGGAAGGCCTGCGACTTCTCCCGGATGGGCTCCTTGCTGTCGCCCAGCCGGTCGATGATGATGGGCAGCACAGCCGACACGAAGGGCTTGAAGTCGCCGGCGCCCATCTTCTCGCAGAGGGTGATCAGGATGTCGAGTCCGAGCAGGGAGAGCTTGTGATTGGACGAGGTCACCCAGGGCAGGAGCGAGTCGATGAACAGCCCGATGTCGCTGCACTCGATGCTCGGCTCTCCCTCGCCCGGGGAGGGAAGCACCTGGAGGGGAGGGGGAGGGGGGGCGTTTTTTAATCTATTTAGTAGTTATTAGTAGATGTATTTTAAAGCATGAAATACATTAGCAAAGAAAACGTCATAACTCTGGCCTCGTTTATCCGAGGCTCAACATATTATATTCAAAAAATACGCCTTGACGACCGGCATCTTTTGGTACCACTTCCACCCCCCTATCTCATGAGGAAAAATTAATGAGGAAAAATTCATGCACTGAGTGGGATTGGAACCAACGGATCCCTACGCTACCTGGATTACCAGACTAGGGCGTAAACCACTTGACTACCATTGTGACTCAAAGACGTCTTAGCGAAAGCCCACTTTTTGAACTAATTTGAAACAATTTTTTTTTTTAATTTTCCATTTATTTATTACAATTATAATATGATACAGATTTATTTTAAAATGATTAGAGGAAGCTATCCAGCTAACCTCACCCGGCCTGGGTGGGGCGCGTGGCTCACCTTGCAGAGGTAGGTGTGGAGCTTGGCGCCGATGGTGAGCTTGGCCTTGGTGTCCTGGGTGGTGAGGAGGGGGAGGAACCCGTCCATGTCTGTGGGCGTGTGCGCCATGCTAGTCTGGGAACCAGAGGGGGAGGGGGTCATTGGGTGAGATGGGGGGGGGGGGCATTGGGTGAAACAAGGGGGTCATTGGGTGAAATGAGGAGAGGCATTAGGTAAAATGAGGGGGTCATTTTTTTTTTTTTTTTTTTTTTTTCAAGCTTTATTAGGTAGAACAAAAAATATATACAGTGGAACACAATGAAATATAAAGAAAAACAAAAAGATTAAACAAATATACAAGAAGGAAAAAAAGAGAGAAATGACCTACTTAAAGGGCGGGGTTATTGCCTGTGGCAATCTCTTCCACCCAACCCTTTGGGTGAAATCAGGGGGTCATTGGGTGAAATGAGGAGAGGCATTAGATGAAATGAGGGGGGTCATTGGGTGAAGTAAGGGGGTCATTGGGTGAAATGAGGAGAGGCATTAGGTGAAATGAGAGGGGCCATTGGGTGAAATGAGGAGAGGCATTAGGTGAAATGAGGAGAGACATCAGGTGAAATGAGTAGAGGCATTAGGTGAAATGAGGGGGGCCATTGGGTGAAATGAGGGGGTCATTGGGTGAAATGAGGAGAGGCATTAGGTGAAATGAGGAGAGGCATTAGGTGAATTGAGGGGGGCCATTGGGTGAAATGAGGAGAGGCATTAGGTGAAATAAGGAGAGGTATTAGGTGAAATGAGGAGAGGCATTAGGTGAAATGAGGGGGGCCATTGGGTGAAATGAGGGGGTCATTGGGTGAAATAAGGAGAGGTATTAGGTGAAATGAGGGGGGCCATTGGGTGAAATGAGGGGTCATTGGGTGAAATAAGGGGGGCGATTGGGTGAAATGAGGAGAGGCATTAGGTGAAATGAGGAGAGGCATTAGGTGAAATGAGGAGAGGCATTAGGTGAAATGAAGGGAGAGTGTTTTGGTGAAATGCGGGGAGAGTCATTAGTCCCTCGTTCCAGAAACCTTTCTCTTTCTCTCTCTCTCATAATCCCCAAATCTCGTCGTCTCTTTCAAATTCTTGAAAGAGCACTCACCCATTCGAACAGCCAAGAATCACGAGGGATCGATTCCTTTCGGAACATTTATCTATTTATTTTTTTACAAGGGATACAGAATATGTACATAAAACATGATTTGCGAAAATAAGAGAAAAAAATACAAGGTATAAAGAAAGTAGGTAAAAAATACAAGGTACGAATAAAAAAAAATAAAAAAGCACAAGGAGCTAGGTAAACATAGTGGATGACGTAAATTCATTTATGGTATATGGTTCCATGTGCAGTAATTTATCTTTGAGCAGGGTTTTGAATGTGTCCCGGCTCGACGATTTCCACTCATCTGGTAGGTTGTTGTACAGTGTTGCTCCCAAATAGTAGTAAGAGGAGTGTAGAATAGTTTAACTTTTTTTTTTCTCTCCTCCTGTAGGGAAAGCTTACCTCTCTTTCTCTCTCTAGGGTTACGAGGGCAGGGGCGTGTCTACTGGAAGGTGAGGGATGATCCCAGGGCTGCTCTCTCTCTCTCTCTCTCTCTCTCTCTCTCTCCTCCTCTGGGTATAGCTTACCTCTCTTTTTCTCTCTAGGGACACGAGGGCAGGGGCGTGTCTACTGGAAGGTGAGGGAGGGTCCCAGGCTCTCTCTCTCTCTCTCTCTCCTCCTCTGGGTATAGCTTACCTCTCTTTCTCTCTCTAGGGTTACGAGGGCAGGGGCGTGTCTACTGGAAGGTGAGGGAGGATCCCAGGGCTGCTCTCTCTCTCTCTCTCTCTCTCTCTCTCTCTCTCTCCTCTCTCTCTCTCTCTCTCTCCTCTAGGGATAGATTACCTCTCTTTCTCTCTCTAGGGTTACGAGGGCAGGGGCGTGTCTACTGGAAGGTGAGGGAGGATCCCAGGGCTGCTCTCTCTCTCTCTCTCTCTCTCTCCTCCTCTAGGGATAGCTTACCTGTCTTTCTCTCTCTAGGGTTACGAGGGCAGGGGCGTGTCTACTGGAAGGTGAGGGATGATCCCAGCCTGCTCTCTCTCTCTCTCTCTCTCTCTCTCTCTCTCTCTCTCTCTCTCTCTCTCTCTCTCTCTCTCTCTCCTCCTCTAGGGATAGCTTACCTCTCTTTCTCTCTCTAGGGTTACGAGGGAAGGGGCGTGTCTACTGGAAGGTGAGGGATGATCCCAGCCTGCTCTCTCTCTCTCTCTCTCCTCTCTCTCTCTCTCTCTCTCTCTCTCTCTCTCTCTCTCTCTCTCTCTCTCTCTCTCTCTCTCTCTCTCTCTCTCTCTCTCCTCCTCTAGGGATAGCTTACCTCTCTTTCTCTCTCTAGGGTTACGAGGGAAGGGGCGTGTCTACTGGAAGGTGAGGGAGGATCCCAGCCTGCTCTCTCTCTCTCTCTCTCTCTCTCTCTCTCTCCTCCTCTAGGGATAGCTTACCTCTCTTTCTCTCTCTCTAGGGTTACGAGGGCAGGGGCGTGTCTACGGGAAGGTGAGGGAGGATCCCAGGGCTGCTCTCTCTCTCTCTCTCTCTCTCTCTCTCTCTCTCTCTCTCCTCCTCTAGGGATAGCTTACCTCTCTTTCTCTCTCTAGGGTTACGAAGGCAGGGGCGTGTCTACGGGAAGGTGAGGGAGGATCCCAGGGCTGCCTCTCTCTCTCTCTCTCTCTCTCTCTCTCTCTCTCTCTCTCTCTCTCTCTCTCTCTCCTCTCTCTCTCTCTCCTCCTCTAGGGATAGCTTACCTATCTTTCTCTCTCTAGGGTTACGAGGGCAGGGGCGTGTCTACTGGAAGGTGAGGGAGGATCCCAGGGCTGGGCGTCAGGAGCTAGGAGACTCCAGGGCCGCACACTCAGGCAGCTCCTCTTCCTCCTGGCATTCTGGAACACACAGATTCAAAATATACAATCTATCTTATTCTATAAGATGGATATAAGGGTTGGGTGGAAGAGATTGCCACAGGCCATAACACCGCCCTTTAGATAAGACATTAACTTCATTTTTTTTTTGTTCTTGTATCTTTGCTCTATCTTTTTGTTTTTTCTTTATAATTTCATTGTACTTAACTGTATATAATTTTGTTCTACCTAATAGAGCTTACCATAATAATAATATTCTACTATTTATCACGTTTTATTCATAGAATTTATCTCATTCTACTAAATATCACATTTCCATAGTAGAAATTATCATATTCTAAACTACATATCACCACAATCTGGCTGGGGGACGTTAAACAGGGAGAAGACCAGTGTCTCGCTAGAGGACTATAAACAGAGAACAGACTAGCCAACCCCTACAAGCCAGGCTATCTTGCAGTTTCCCAAGGGTTTAATGGCTTATGAAGAAAATTCCACGTCCTCATGATGGTTGATCGCACATAGAAATATGTGGTTCGAGCCAACTTTGAAATAAAGTTGGCTGGAGACCATCACTCACCTATCCAGCTGTAGCTAAGCTGGCGACAACAACAAGAACAACAACAACAACATATCACATTTCCTTTGTAGAAGAACACACAAATTTATCAGTGATTAACACACAAACTTTGTGTTAATCACTATCGTGACATCATAATTACTCAAATTAGCTTTACTAAATTTTTCCTTGACTTGTGATAATAATGATTCCGTGTTCGTGAGATAGGTGAGAGAAACATAGATACACGGTGGTGACAGGATCAAATGGACGCCCAGATCCAATGTCTAGGTTCCTTTCCTGTCCATTAATTTTCTGTTCGCTGGGAACCGAACCAGCTACCCATATTCACCTCATCCAACCTCGGTGGGGCCAGAAATGCCCCAGCCTCACGTGTTCGGAGAGAACAGAAAGTCTTCCCCACCCGGGAATCGAACTCAGGATCTCTGGACTACGGACAGTAGTCACGGAGGCTGGCATTTGAACCACAGACCTCCAGATTACAAGTGCGACGCCTTATTGATCGAGATACTGAGGTCGGTATTTCCTCTGTAGAATGAATTGATAACAAAGAGGACCCCTACGAATCCTTACTGGCTTTCTAACAGGCCACTGTAGCTTTCAACTTCCATCTAACCAAGATGGGCATCGCTGAAGACCCAAATTGCCGTCTCTCTAACGAGAACTCAGAGACAGCATGTAGAATTCTTCTCTGTGTATGTAGAACAGTCTTACACAACCGACTAAAATTCTTCTGAAGCATCTAAAAAGTGAATGAAATCAGCCGCAAAAGATTTTCAAGCTACAAAACTTAGATCTTATTTAGAGTGACAAGCTACAACACAGACCACAAAGCGTCCACAGTAGCTCCTGTTTCATGGCTACGAAATATAAAAGGCTGTGAAACACTCATCTTAATTTATCTCTTTTAACTAAGTTAGTTAGTTAGTTAGTTAGTTATCATACATGTGTTAATCACTTTCGCGATGTCACATCTTCTCAAACTTGCTTTGCTAAATCTTTGCTGAAACCAGCTTGAACCACCGACCTCCAGGTTACAAGTCCGCCGCCTTATCGATCGAGCTATTAATGTCGGTTTTCACTTTTTACTAAACAGTGAGTGAGTGGAAGTTGGATATACATATTATCCATACCGGTCTGTCCCGATAGCTCAATGGTGGTAAAGGACTCTGTGAATCCACAGATTCCAGTGGTCGCGGGTTCGAAACCCAGCCGGGTCAGTTATCCTCCCGTTTGGGATGTTTACCACATAATAATAAGTCTTGGGCTCACTGCTGGAATAATGAGACTTAGTAGTCCTAATCGGACAGTATATATAAGACGGTATTATTATTATTATCTATGAGATTACTTACGAGTCATGTTTAAGAAGTCAATACGGAAGAAACTTAGTCCACCCCCACAAAGTGACTTGTTCCTTGCTGATAGGGTCACTAGTCCTTGCTGTACTTGGCGTTTATTATTCTGAATACTTTTGATGCGATATACGAAGCCTGCTGTGTAGACTGAGTCGAACCTGGTTCTGAAATTAGAAGAAAAATTTATTTTTAACTTTGGTAATGCATTAACTTCGCCCCGGATTACAAAACAATTGTAAATATAAACTATTGTAGTTCTATATATTTCTTTAAAATTTATTGATATTAATTAATGTTGATTAATTAATATTATTCCGGACCTACCCAGGCTGGGTGAGGTTAATGTGGGTAGCTGGTACGATTCCCAACGAATGGAGGGTAAAACCCCCGTCCTGTCTACCTCAAGTCAAGACGTTAAAACCAAATAGAATCCAATGGACATGAAAGGAGCCTAGGCATTGGATCTGGGGGTCCGTGTAATACTCTCGCCACCTTGATTTAGGTATCAATACCTAACTCACGGTCACGGAATTATTATTATTATAATGTTGATTATTTTGTAAATAAATATTGTTTCGTGAAAAAAATAAAGTGTAAATAAATAAATAAATTTCTTTGTTATCATCATTTGAATTGCATTAATGACTTTACTAGATACTTTACTAATTGAGAAGATTAAAAAATAAGAAAAAGAGAAGAAGAAACAAGTCCATTCATTCAAGACCGGACACGGAAATGTATGGGAGCGATAAAATAAAAAACTAAGATAAAAAAATCTCATAAAAGTGAACAGGTAGGTGCAGACCATTCAAGATTATCATGGGTCCGAGCGTAGATGCTTGCCTTATGCCGTGTTCAAGTTCATCTTTGCACTAGCCAGAGCACGGTGCTTCACCACGAGATTCAATTTGAAATCCTATAAGACATTTCCGTAACAACAGTTAAAAAAAAGTTTTTTTTTAATAACAGTGTCAGCCCATTTCTTTAGTCAGTAAAAAGTATCTCCAATGATTTTCCACTAGGCAGATTAACCAAAATAGATGTACGAGTAGTATTCCCTCGTTGAAATAGCGAAAAAAGTATCTCCAATGATTTTCCACTAGGCAGATTACCCAAAATAGATGTACGAGTAGTATTCCCTCGTTGAAATAGCGAAAAAGTCTTAGAATAGTTCAGTGTTTTAAGACTTTTTCATAGTCAAGTTTCTAAGAGCCAAATTATGAAATCTGGCTTATCTTAACTCGGACTATGGTGTGCTGTAATTGGTTGAAACTCCGACATCGGGCTTAGCACAAAATTAATCATGTTTCATAATTTGGCTCTTGTAGATAGTACTCTCATAGATAGGGGTCGATTCTCTTCCATTTTTCGCTCTCTTCAGTCCCGGGTTCTGGGTTCCGAACCCGCGACTTCTGCAATACCAGACCGTCCTGACCACAGTGCCACACGGACAGACCGGATATTATTTACAAATGATTGATTCTTGCTATTCATGAGCAGTCTCAACAGTCATAATATTTTTTATAGTTTCCATTTGGTTCCAATGTGTTATTCCAAGTGGGAGAATCAGTTCTGCTAAATATAACCTCTACGGAATTTCAAACCACGTCAACTCAGAACATATATTATTGTTTTATATCTGGTTTAATAAGAGATTCAATGTCTAGGTCAGGGTCATAGATATCTGGATGTTGACTATACAGGGTGGGCCACAAGTTGTCACCGTGGCAGAGTGGTGCAGAGCAGGAGGCTTACACGCACGGCGACCTGGGTTCAGTCCCAGATGATTTGGAAGTTTTCAGCTCTGTACTTCGTTGTTAGGTAGGTAGGTATTAGGCAACAAGTATTAAAATCAAATGTAATTGAATACTGAGCCAGAAAAAAAAGTTATAAGTTAAGTTAACATATTTGTGTTAATCACTTTCGTGGTATCACAACTACTCAAACTGGCTTTACAAAATCTAAAGTTAAGAAGAAAAAAAAACTATAAAGAAATAGATTTATTCTTGAAAGTGAGGAAGTACACTGGATTATAGACCTGGGCCGATGTGGGAAGAACGCCCTATACATTAGTAGAACGGAAAATCGTTGTACTTACTTTTGAAAGTGAGTGTATATTTTATTATTATTATATTATTATAGTAAGCTTTATTAGGTAGAACAAAAATATATAGGTACAGTTAAATACAATGAAATTATAAAGAAAAAACAAAAAGGTTGAGGAAAGATACCAGAAAAAAAAAGAATGAAGTTAATGTCTTACCTAAAGGGCGGACTTATTTATTGCCTGTTAAAATCTCTTCCACCCAACACACAACCGAAAATCCAAAGCTGAAATAGCACTGACAATGACAAAGCACGAAATGTGTATCAGTCAAATGGTGTAAGTGCACTTTCAAGAAAATGTCAAAGATTCGTATGTCAAAAAACGACTTTCACAGAACAGAATCAGTCCAAAACATTCGGGTTTTTAAGTGCTAGCTGGCTGGCTACCTGAATTGACATTTCACTCCTGAAATTTATGTTAATTTCTCTTTGTGTTTACCGTGTCTCAGCCATTCTAATAAATAATTGAGTATTTGCTAACAAAGTGATGGAATAAAAGCAAAAAAGATTGATTTATTTTGACGGAGAGTTTTTTTCTTCACTTATCATCTTTTTAGTTGGTAAATTACTTAGCTCAAACAAATTCAGTTGCTCGATGGATAAGGTGGCAGACTCGTAAACTGGAGGTCTGTGGTTCGAATCCCAAGTGAAGCAAATATTTAGAGAGGCAAGTTTGAGCAAATGATACAAATATCACGATTGTGGGTAGCTGGTCTGTGAGTTTTCAGCGTATGGAAGGTAAAACCCCCGTCGTGATATGACTTGAAAGTGATGGGGGAAAAAAATGTGATTAACACAATTTATTATGATGACCTTTTAGCTCAATAATTTTTGCCACGACACCCTCATTCGCCCCTAATGTCTTAATTACGCCCCTGCATACATGCATTCACCCCCCCCCCCCCCCCCGCCTCCTGGCCGTAGTTATGCCCCTGTGGACGTGACGTGTGTTTTCCAAACTGCCTAAACTCGTAGCCGAGTGGGAGTAAGCGACGTGTTGCCCCACCGATCTGATGCTTCCCCTGTCCGGGTGGTCAAATAACGAAGGAAGCTCTGTGCACATTGTGGAAATGAAAAGGGCTATTTTTTTTTGTATAAAATATTTTTTCCAGGTTCTCGGCATTTCCAAATATTTCCGGTTTAGCTTCCCACCTTAGTAGCTTCCCCATTCGTGAAAGAAAAATGCGTTTCGGACGTACTTTTAAAGATAAACAATGGACTTAATCTATAAAAGAACTGGAAGCAAGAATTTTCTACATCCACTTTGGTTAACCAAACTGGAAGAAGATTTTTCCTATTACAAAAAAAAAAATGACTTGCTTCGAGTTTGTTCATTTTATTCCAGTTGTATCCACTTTGGTTAGAAAGAAAAATAGGGCTAAAGTAATCACCGTGGCTCAGTGGAGTAGTGCACTAGGTTTGCAAACATGGTAACCTGGGTTCGATCAACAATAGGGCTAGATTTTTTCTGCTCTTGGATGTCCGGGGTGAGCACTTTTGTCTAGTTATTTACATTTTATTTTTTATACAAAACAATTAACAGAAATAAAGAATAACAATATTAACAAATTAAAATATAGAGAAAAAAAATTAAATTTAAATTTACAATTGTCTTGTAATCCGGGGCGAAGTTAATGCCTTAGGCATTCAGAACAGCGACCAGTGACGAAATCATGGGCAAGAAAATAATATTGCTGGAATAAATACCTATTCAAGGTAAATGAAAAATCCGAGGGAGGGAGAGAGGGAGGGAGAGAGGGGGAGAGATGAAGAGAGATGGAGAAAGAGAGAGAAGGAGAGAGAGGAGAGAGAAGAAAGAGAGAGAGGAGAGAGAGAGAAGAAAGAGAGAGACGAGAGAGAGAGAATAAAGAGAGAGAGAGAAAGAGAGAAAGAAAAGAGAGAGAAGAGAAGAAAGAGAGATAGGAGAGAGAGAGAAAGAAAAGAGAGAGAGAGAGAAAACAAGAGAGAGAAAGAAGAGATAGAGAGAGAGAGGAAAAAGGAAAAAAAGAGAAGAGAGCATTGTGCTATCTTCTATATCGAGAACGCCAAGACAAATAATTAGGAAGGCTCGATTCATCTCTTAGTCCGCATGAATATGACTACATTAACTGCTGGCTGAACAATACAGAACAGAAGGTCCTAAGTCAGGAAGAGAGAAAGAGATGGAGAGAGAGAGTGAGAGAGAGAGAGAGAGAGAGAGAGAGAGAGAGATAGAGAGAGAGAGAGATAGAGAGAAAGAGAGAATAGAGAGAGAGAGAGAGAATAGAGAGAGAAGAGCTAGAGAGAGAGGAAAAAGGGAAAGAGAGGGGAGGAAGAAAAAAAAAGAAGAGAGAGAGAGGGGGGGGGTATTGAGCTCCTTCACTTTTATTGTATTGTTTACCAAAAATTCATGCCCTGGATGGGATTCGAACTTCAGGGAGGTACGGGGGCGTAGTGAAAACCAGGCCCTCCGAAGCTCCTATTATTCCGGCCCTGGATCTTCACTCCTTCAATTCTATTGTTTGCCTAACGAACATTGCCAGAGTCTATTAAGATTACTAATTACTGTTTTAGGTCCTAATAGCAATCTTTCAATGTCTCGTGAGCTACTGAACGTTTAAGTTGAGAGCTATTCATTGAGGAATCGGGGGACTCGAGAAATACTCAGCATCACTAGATCTTAGGGGAATAAAAAAAAAACCTACATGTTACTATAAATAATACGGGCCTCCGTGGCGTAATGGTTGTGACTACTGAGTTCCTGAGTTCAACTCCCGGTTGGGCAGAGTTTTCGACGAAAATTATGTTCCATCCAAACACGTGAGTCTGGCATTTCCGGCCCTACCCAGACAGGGTCAGGTTAATATGGGTAGCTGGTACAATTCCCAGCGAATGGAGGGTAAAACCCCCGTCCTGACTATCTATTTCAGTCAGGATGTTAAAACCAAATAGAATCAACTGGTCACAATAGATCTAATTAGGTCGCACTGTTAATTGTATAATAATAATAAATAAAAAAATACTATAAATAAATATGTTTCTTTGATCCTTTTTGGGTTATTTAACGTCCCTTTCAACTACATGGTTATATCTCGAGACGAGTGTGTTACCCTCCATTCGCAGGAAACTCACAAACCTGCAAGCCACATTCACCTCACCCAGCCTGGGTTGGGCCGGAATACCAGCATCACGAAGTCTGCCATCGTGCATAATGACATAGAATATATAATTATACAATTATACATACATAGATATTAAAATTAAGAAAACAAAACTTGATCAAGGGCGGTGCTAATGCCAACGGCATTCTCTTCCAACTCATTTTCCCTCACGAGGTATGGATAAACCTGGACATGCAAGTACAAAGCAGAAAAAATCCTGTCCTGCTTGGGATCGAACCCGTTCGTGCAAGCCTAGTGCGCTAACCAAAAAATAGGAAAATAACTTGCGCCTGCGAATCAAACCCGCGACTTCTAGATTACCAGTCAGACGCCTTGATCACTGATCCGATTTAATATTGCCCAAATTTTTGGGAAAATATAAAACATACCGAAAATGTTTTTTTAATGTAAGTGTGCCCCGGAACCGCTTTCGCATGATTTATGGGTACTTTAACTTTACATCCATGCCATTCCAGAAACGCAAAATTTCGGTCGGAATTTTCCGCTCCGGCCGGGATTTGAACCCGCAACCTCCGGGTCAGTAACCAATGCCCTTAACCACTGAGCCACGGATATGCTGACAATTGGTTTCGAACATTCTGATGTCTTTTTTTCGTGTCTCGGTCAGACTAAATAAGGAATGTAAAAACCAGTCTTGGTGTCTTTAGTGTCTCTATACATACATTTCGCGTGACTCATTTTCATTCATTCGCCTATGCCTGAATGAACACATAGATACGTAACACGTATACACATACTTTATTTTCGAATTTCTTACTTTGAGAGTATGAAAGAAAGTAATTCGCCAATAAAGTGATCATTGCGCTAGTCTGGTAATCCAGGTAGCGAAGGAATCCATTAGTTCGAATCCTACCAAGTGCATGAATTTTGGTTCATTTATTTGAACTCTACATTTTACCTTTCGTGTACGGGGATGAACTTGGTATAGCTGCCTGAGTTAAAAAAAGGTCGGGAAGGAACTTGCTATTGTCTCTTGACTATCAATGGACAGTTAAATTCAAGTCGCACGAATATTTCTCATATGCCTCTATTCCATTAGGTACCTACCATTAAAAAGTTATCATATTTGTGTTATTATTAAACATGTTGGATCAAGTTTTATTTACAATAAAGTAGGTACATAGAATATTTACATAGAATTGAAATAAAACAAAACTTGATCAAGGGCGGTGCTAATGCCAACGGCAATCACTTTCGTGATATCACAACTACTTAAACTCGCTTTACTAAAAATCTAAGCTGAAACCGGGACTTGAACCACCGACCTCCCGGTTACAAGTCCGCCGCCTTATCGATCAAGCTACTGAGGTGGGTAATTGGGTACAATTAAGTGAGGTGCAGACTGTAGGTACTTGGTACACGTACAAGAATCACAAGAATCTCTCAGGACCTGTAAGGACGGGCAGAATTGGTATATACAAAGTTACCTGTGAGTTAAAATAGATTAGCCGGTACAGACACTACCACTACAGACACAATAAATTGGTATACAAAGCATTCTATCGTTGTTATCTCCTGGCTTACGCTCGGATTTCTCTGTTCTCTCTCACTATCTGCCTTCCTCTTCCTCTCAATAAGAAAGAGAGAGACAGAGAGAGAAAGAGAGAGAGAGAATGACTAAGAGGGAATGAGAAAGAGAAGATCACTATCTACCTTCCTCTTCCTCTCAATAAGAGAGAGAGAGAGAGAGTGAGCAAGAGTGTGTTTGTAAAAGAGAGAGAGAGAGAGACTCATTGTCGGTACTGGAAGTTCCATTCCAAAGTAGACTAACTTAACTAACTTTGCGAAAATAGCAATACAATGATACCAAATAACGTGAGATTAGAATAGGTGAAGCCAAGTAATGATGTTGGTACACTTGGCAATAGAAAACGACCTCGCGGTGTAGCTTGATCGATAAGGCGGCGGACTTGCAACCTGGAGGTCGGTGGTTCAAGTACCTACCAGTTTTAGCGAAGATTTAGTAAAGCTAGTTTGAGTAGATAGTTGTGACATCACGAAAGAGATTAACACATATATGACATTTTTTAATTATTATTATTAAATTCTTAATTTAGTAAACTTAAGTTAAGTAATATTAGGTTGTCATAGCATCTAAAATCTAGATGATGAACGTGTAAGATTAGAGACCTATTGTAGATTGGGTCCCAATTTAAATTTATCAACTTTGAACTTGCAAATGAAAACTTCGCGACTGACCTTTAACTTTTTTAAATTTAGGGCGAAATTTGACACAATACTTCCCCCATTCAGGCGCTGGGGCAACACGAGTGTACGGAACGGTGTCCCTTAAATATAACTGTAACCAGACATGGCCGGAACTGTAGCACCCCCCGGACGAAAAAGAAAAAAAGAGAAGATTTCCTCAAGTCCTAGCTCGTACACAATGAAAATCATCACACATTTCTAGAATAATTAATGCCTAATTATTATAATTGGCATGATAAACAAACTCGAACACTTTCGATACTGCAAGAGCGACACTGTGAATCCCATTTTAGCTCCGTTTTTAAGGCAGCACATCCAAAACATTTTCCAAATTTTGTCTACAAATTTCTGTCGGTTCAGGGGTTCGAATCTTCCGCATGGTAAGCGATTACCTTACCACTGAGCAAGGACAAAGATAATGAGAAGGTATTTCTAGTAAAGAGTTCAGAAGAGGACGGAATGAATTTCTCTAGCTTCTTAGTTAATAATTTAGAAATCTTGGCAAACCTCTAGAGCTCAGAAATTCCGGCGTGAATTTCTAGGACTGGATTAGGTATAGCGTATAGAACTAGAGAGAAAATAAAGCTCAAAAATACAGGCGTTCTTAGAGATATAAATATTATCATGGAAGAGAATGATGTTGGCATTAGCACCGCCTTTGATCAAGTTTTGTTTTAATAATGTCAATTTCTATGTACATATGTATATATTCTATGTAAATAAAACTTGACCTAATATGTTTAATAATAGTTGTGTTGATCACTTTCGTGATATCACAACTAGTCAAACTCACTTTGCTAAACTAAATATTTGCTTGGTTTGGGACTTGAACCATAGACCTAATAGGTTACAAGTCCGCCGCCTTATCGATCAAGCTACTGAGGTCGGTAAAGATACTTTTATCGGTAAATATAAAAGATTATAAACAGCAGTCCAATTATGTTCTGATATTCATGTACAATTGTACATCTAGTACAACTTCTCACTTTTCTATTTGAACTTTTTTTTTAATGGACATAACATCATTTAGAACTTTAATACTTTAAAGTAATCTAAAGGACAATACTAATGTCCTAATATACTATTTTTTATACTTATTATACTGATCTCTGTTTATATACTTATACTGGTTCATGCTTAATTTCAATTTCATGTGTCAGAGAATTGCTAACTGGCAACATCGCCCTGGTCACCCTATAGTTAAATAATTCAATGCCAGTGCCAAGTATCAATAAACTAATAGACAATATCACAGCTTATTGCTTTCATGTGGTCCAAAATAAATCGCGATGATTGTGAGAGTCAGCACGGTGGAACTTGAAATCTCCAAGGCCCGCCAGAGTCAAGTGCCTTCGAATTGGATATACAGGGTGGCTATCGTTGCTAAGAGTCGAATCAATAGGATTTTTTTTTCTAAGTGTGCCCCGGAACCGCTTTTGCATTACTTCAGGGAATCAATAGGATTATACACATAAAAGGGTTTAGTGGAAGAGATTGCCATAGACAATAACCCCGCCCTTTAGATAGGACATATGTTTCCATATATTTTTCTATGCTTTTTCATTTTTATTGTATACAGAGTGTCCCGGATACACATGCGTATATTTTGAGGGTAGGTTCAGTCCACCGTAGACCATCATATAGGCGAAACTTGCAGTGGGGCATTTTGATTCGTTAAAGAGTTATGGCCAAATCCCTGTTTTTCCCACAAGTCTAGAGGTCACTTGGATCGATGCACGTTTTCAAAGAAATGACAGCCAGTAGGTGAGTTTTGACTTTATGTATGGACTAGCGGGCTGTCGCCCGCTTTGCGGGCCGAGGCATGGCCGTGAAAGCAAAAAGCCCTTTTTCGTCAATGGCAGGTGTTGTAGTGGGAATCCCACAAAAAACTACCGTTAAAAAAAGGGCCAAGTTCCAGAACTTCTATCCAAAAAGGTTTCGCCAATGAATGCAGTGATATCTTGTTTGCGGCCAAGTTATCTTGAATGAATGTCGAACACAAAAGTTTTGGGTACCCGCGACCTGTTTAAAGTTCAAACCCATTGAGTAAGTCTAAGTTCTCATGTATTTGTGTTAATCACATTACTTTTGTGATATCACACAACTACTCAAACTCGCTTTACTAAATCCACGCTAAAACCGGGACTTGAACCACCGACCTCCAGGTTACAAGTCCGCCGCCTTGTCGATCAAGCTACGCTGAGGTCGGTCAAACCCATAGAGTCAAGTTCAAATTCAGTTTGTTTACATGTTTTAAGTTCAGACCCTGTATAGGTACACCTCAAAGACCCAGTATGGATGGAATCAAATGTGGAGTCTCAAAAATTCTACTCTCTGGAACCAACTGAAAAGTGTTTTGGAAGATAAATTGTATCAAAACACTAGGTGAGGCTTGGTCGGCGGTACATAAATACACAAATTAGACACAATACCATGAGGTACATTTAATGTGTACACACACTGGGTGAATAACGCTATTTGGCATCAGGCATACATAACATAGATATTCGGTGACTAATGGTGAATACCGGCGCGGAGCAATGTATTTTTTTTTTTTTATGTATGTGTTTTATCAGTTGTATGTGTTGTTGAACGCGCAATGAATGTTGCATTGCGGGGGTCATCACACTGGATTTCGAATTTGGGCGTCGCGAAATATGACCATAGGCCGCTCTATGCAATACCATCAGTAGTACGGTCAGCAAAGGCACCGACCTCGGTAGCTTGATCAATAAGGCGGCGGACTCGTCACCTGGAGCTCGGTGGTTCGAGTCCGAAGAATGACAAAAAAAAAATAGTTTTCTGAGTTTGAGTGGTTGTGATTAACACAGATAGGTATAGTTATGAAACGTCCAGAAATATAGAAAAATTGAAATCGGAGCGAAAAAATATTTTTTTTACAAAAACCAACACAATACCTAATTTATACTGTCTGATTGGGACTAATAAGTCCCATTATTTGATACCACTGAGCTACCGGGACAGACTGCCCGGTAGCTCAGTGGTAAAGGCGGCACTCTGTGAATCCGGAGTCTCCAGATGTCGTGGGTTCAAAACCCAGCCGGGACATGACAAGTCATCCTTCCATTTGGGAATTTTACCACATAATAATACGTCTAGGGCTTACTGCTGGAATAATGGGTCTTAATAGTCCTAATCGGGCAGTATAAATAAGGCGATATTATTATTATTATTTTCTAGCAGTACCTAAGACAATTATACGTAGCATTATGTGGTTCAAATCCCAAATGAAAAGATTACTTTTCATGCCCTGGCTGGGTTTCGAAACCACGACTTCTGGATTACTAGAACAATGCTTTGACCACTGAGCTACCGTGAGGACTGTCTCATGCAGCTATTAATGTACTACCTAAATCCTGACACTTGGTCACCGTTGCTAGTGCCCTATTAGATTTTTTTTAAAATCCCTTCTGAGTACGTGCCGACAAAAAATTGTAATCTTAATTTGATTACAATTGTTTGTAAAGGATATACCTTCCGGTGCGCTCGTGTTGACCCAGCACCTAATGAGGAAAAATTCATGCACTGGGTGGGATTCGAACAAACGGATTCCTTCACTACCTGGATTACCGGACCAGCGCGTTAACCACTTGACTACCAGTGCACCCTGTATGGAGATAATTATGTAAGAGTAATGTTTCAATCAGACATCAGAACCTATGGAAGACGTGTTCATCCTAAAGTTCGGAATCACCTGAAGATGGTACCTGCGGCTGTGGGAAGGTAATAGGTAATAGCTTCCTAGCGATTGTGGTTCCCAAGATGAAGGATTTCACGAGATTCAATGAGAAGATGAACCTGTGACTCAGGCGCGACCGGTGGGGAAATGTTTCGCAGGTGCCGCCACGTAACCCGGACTAAAATGAGATTTCAAGAGTCGCTTTTTCAGTTTTTTTTTATACATACTGCGTTTTTTTTTTTATACAACACACTTGTTAAGCGGTTAAGCATTAACAAGCAATAACTAACGCAGTCATTTTCTCATTCATTCACATAAATATAAAAAATATACATACATTCTTTCATAAATCATGATGGAAATTAGATGGTATTTAAAAAGTTTACCATGATTTTTTCGTGGAAGGCAGGAAAAAATCTTTTAAAAACACCCAGGTCAGGATGGACCTGATGGGTGTCTTTAAATGTTTTTTTTTGCTTTTAATACTATTATAATAATAATAATCTTTAGTGGAAGGTAACCACCAGGCGAGGTTAATGCTCAAAGCATTTTCTACCACCTAACCCTCAGAGTCTTATTATTATGTGGTCAAAAACTAAAATTAATGAGCAAAAATTTGTGCACGGGTGGGATTCGATTTATCATGGTGTCTTACCATGCTAATCATGATAATGATGCATTAATTTTCATTGTGTACGAGCTAGGACTAAGTTCTCTATATTTTTCGTCTGGGGACACTGCAGTTCCTTAGCACGCCCGAGCCTGCTCTCACATGAAATTTGATTGATTGGAAAAATGGTGCTGTGAATACTTGTGGTGATTAATAACAAATGATGATGATAATAATTATTAATGAAGAACTCACTCCAGGTGACCCGGGTTCGAATCCCGGCGGTGTCGGAGTAACACGAGCGGGGACCTGTAGCAGCCGCATCTCGGCCCGGTCATTACTAAAGTAGTGAGTGGTTGTGATAACACGAAAGTAATTAACACATATAATTATGATAACTTAACTTTCTTTACCTCTACCATAGTCATCAACTCATCAACAAAGGGTTGGGTGGAAGAGATTGCCATAGGCAATAACCCCGCCCTTTAGTTAGGACATATGTATATATTTTATTTATTTTTTTCTTGTTTATATTATTAATACTGTCAATTTTATATTCAATTTTTACCATTGTCTGTATATATGTTTTGTCTGTATATATGTTCTGCTAATAAAGTGTTTCTAAATAAAAAAATAAAAAAATCATGACAATCTACGTTCTGCTGGCTATTCCCGGCCGTACTCAGGCCGAGAGTATAATTTGAGGAGCAGAGTTGTTTACTCAACGCAAGGTGGGTAAAACCGACCCGACCCATGTAGTTGAAAGCGACGTTAAACACAAAAACAATAATAATCTTTCGTGGAAGGTAACCACCAGACAAGGTTACTGCTCAAAGCACCAATTTACCCTCAGAGTCTTATTAAATGTTGTCACAAACTCAATTTAATGGAGAAAGATTCATGCACTGGGTGGGATTCGAACCAACGCTACTTGGATTAACAGCGCCTATACCACTTCACTTCCAATGCACTTACTAACATACGAAGCACTTACTAATATTACTATGCAAGCACTATGAACACGTGCCGCTGTACGATTGTACCGAGAGAAAGGAAATACTGTTACGACTTCCTTAGTGGAGAAACACTTCCTTGAGATGATAACTTCAAAACATTGCAGAGAGAAACAAAAATGATTCAGTGATTGTCTAAATGTAGGTACATTTTGCCATTGCTTAACGTTTCTTTATCATATAGAAACCATATGAGTGATTCGAGATGGGGGTTTTACCCTCCATTCGCTGAAGTCACAAACTAGCTACCCACAATAACCTCGCCCAGCCTCGGGTCATACGAGATGGAGGTGTACCCTCCATTCGCCGAAAAGTTACAAACTAGCTAACCACGCTAACCTCAAACAGCCTGGGTTGCGTCAGGATTGTCCAGGACAGATGTTTGAGTTTGAGTGGTCACCCACGAAAAGTCCTGACCTTGCTCAACGTTGCCTAGCTTTGACGAGAACTGGTGTATTCCATGAGTCATCAACGCTGGCTGTATAACTCTATAGGTTCTTTTGAGAGATGATATTTTTTTGTTTAATTTTGGTTTTCAACGTCACTTTTAACTAAATTATCATATAACAAATAATGTTGTTTTACCCAACATTCTCTAGGCAAAGAACCCAGCTACTTAAATTAAACTCACTCAGACTAAGAGGGGCAATAATAGCCAACAGAACGTGGATTGCCATAATGATCATGAATGGGTCAAAAACCAGAATGGTCACCAATCCATGTCCTCACATTGCTAGATATTGCTTAACTTTAGTGATCTTATGATAACTGGTGTATTCAACATGCCACCTCCGCTAGTTTGAGATTGATACAGCACATTAAGAGACAGGAAATGAGTTCAGATATTGTCTAAAGGTATCTAGATACATTTGAACTACCTAAAAAAAGTAGACCACCAGTGCATGGTATGCTACAAATCATTTTTGGTTTGAGAAATGTAACAACTGCATCAATAAGTGGGTCATTCCACCTGATTCATAATCATTTATACAAACAATAATAATTAGAAGAACAAAAAGAAATGAGACAGTAAAACAATAATTCACCAGTCACCCTGTATTAACATAATTATAATATTGTCTTTGGCAAACATTGAAAGGATGTCAGTCAGTAAATATATTTTACTTTATTATTATGTATGGCTAATATGCATTTTAAAGTATAATTCCTAGCAGGAGAAAAAAAATCTTCTCTGTACTAGGATGTCTAGGGTCCACTCATAATTTGTAAGGAAATATGAGTAATTATTTGTATGAGTAACCACCAGTTGTAGCACAAGCAAGCAATAAAGTAGTTTAGCAGAAGATGTTACAGGAATTTCTGAAAGCTGTGCTATCTACAAAAGTTGTGACTTCACGACACACAAAAGATACTATACACAAAACCTAGTTATAAAGATTCTTCTGACAAGTGGGTATATTTTTTAATCATTGCTATAGTGTGACTGTCTCAACACTCTGATAGGTTTGTCTACATTGTCAACGTTCAAATTATGATAGAGATGTGATTCAACAATTGACACAGCCTTGAGAATGTTTACAAGTACCTCTTGCTTATGATACAATAGCAGTGGAATGTACTATTATACTTGAGATGGACAAAAATATGTACCTCTAATAGAGCAGAAAGCCCATAGAACAAATCTGATCACACATTGAATAATAAACATACCTACAAAGAGATGTTTTTACTGTTTTCAATAAAAATATTCAAAGAGTATTTGAATAGTATTCTAAGATAAAAGCTCTTCGAATCTTTGTTTCAAAAATCATTAGATGGTAAAAAATATAGAAATTGATATAAAAATAGGAAAAGAAAATATTTTTAGACAAGAAGTTTTTAGAAATCCATACCTAGCTAGAGTCTAGAGAACAAAATATTGTTTATCAATATTTCACTTTCTATCAAGACTGTTTTTTTTTAGTTTGATGTTACTTTCAACTACATTCATCATCCATCACAAAAGCTGGAAACTCATTAAACTTGCTACACAAATTAACATCACCCAAATTAACCTGAGTATGGCCAACAAAAGGATTTCAAGGATTTGAATTTGAATGATCACCCATTCAAATTCAAGTGAATAACAATCTGATTTAAATAGTTGGTGAAAAAATGCAAGGTAGAGTGGTGGAAAATTAAAATTATTATCACTTTCAGACTGTGCAGTAGCAGCTAGACAAATAGACTTTTTTATGACAAAATAAAAAAAAGTTGGTATAATTCATTAACAAAGTCTTACAGAGGTTGAAAATTGCCAATATTGAATTGTAAGTTCCATCTGTTTTATAATATCTATCTTCCCATTGAATTTCCCTGATTTACCCTAACTGATTTGATACATTTCTTGAGAGTCAGGAATATGCATTACATCATGTAGGTACATACACAATTAATCTGCTTGGTGTTTTCTTCATTAAAAGCCAAATGTATAAAACTATTTTAGGAGTACAATTAGTGCCCAATAAGCAAAGACTTTTTTTGTAAATATATCTATGATTATCTAAAACCTGAATTCATTATTTTAGCTAATTCCCACCCCTGCAAGCTTTTTTTTTTATTTTCTTTCTTTGCCAACTAAAAAACCCAATCTTAATGATTACTGACTTAAGATAATAAGCACAAGAAAGACACATTTTATCTACTCATTAAATAAATTGATAAAATCAACTCATGATAGAGTTTTTTTTATCTCTAGGAGGGGGATTTTCAAGTGAGATCAATCACAAATATCCAATGTGAGCTTTTGTTTATCTATAGGTAGTTTAAATTCCCCTAGTCAGATTATATGGTGGTGATTGTATTGATGGGTACCTAGGCACGTCTTGAATTTTTCACAGCACCTCTTGGGACTGCAGTACATAATAGGATACCAGTCCTGATGATCTATGAACACTTGTCACTTATTTGCCAAAGTGTGAAAGAGTCCGTCAATTTATAGACAATAGTCCCATATCAATCGATGAGAGACCAAGGAAGGCATGTATTTTCAGTCAGATCGGTCGTCTAAACCTACACAGGTTTCGTCAGAAGGACAAATTAGACACCTAGGACATGTCAGGCAAATTTGGACTGGAGACCCCACTGAACGCCCTTGGAGTTTCATTAAAAACTAAGGAAATGCCCACCACTGATAGCATGCCAAACACCTGTGAACAGAAGAGAGAATCTGTGGTCCTTACCTTTCTCAAGAAAATGTTAATCCAATATCCGGAAAGAGGTTTTTTAAATTTATTTCACTCAAAATACAACTCGGAACACTTTCTTTAACACTTTTGAAACAAATCTCGAAACTGCAGAAGAAAATCAAAACAATTCCATCTTGACGAAACACAACGAGCTACTTTGCAGTGTTACCAACACAAAAAAGTTTGAATAGATCAAAAAGTTTACCATGGCTCCGAGTGATGCGTAGGTACGTCAGATCTTGGGCAGAGAGAGATCTTATCAGTATTTTTCTGTCTAACCGAAGTAGATGCAAAAGATGCAAGTGGAATAAAAATAATGAATAAACTAGAAGCAAGTCATTTTTCTTTTGACAGAAGAAAAATCTTCTTCTAGTTTGTTTGGATAACCAAAATGGATTTAGAAAATTCTTGCTTCCAGTTCTTTTATAAAATAAATAAAATAAAAAATAAATAATAAATGCTTTTTCTTTGTGTTATTATGTCACAATTTTAGTGGGTAGCGCAGAATCATAGGACTTTAACACTTTAATTTCCAATATCTTGTATTACTTTTTTTGCCTAAGATTCTGCCACTGGTCGCTGCTTCACATTAAAGCAGCTACTCATTTTTCCTCACGAGGTATGAGTGGACCCCGAACATCCAAGTACAGAGCAGAAAAAATCCTCCCCCGCTGGGAATCGAACCCAGGTCACCATGTGTGCAATGCCTAGCGCGCTAACTCGCTCTGCCACAGTGACTACTCCAGTTCTTTTATAGGTCAAGTCTTTAAAAATACGTCTGCAACGCATTTTTCTTTCACGAATAGTGGGTAGTGGAAAAGCTAAACTGGAAATCTATATCTATAAAAGAAAGCTGTCTGTATGTGTGTATGTGTGTGTGTATGTATGTATGTCTCTCGGGGGAGTCTGTAACCCCTAGAGAGCGCGTCCCCAGGTGGCGGATAGGGGTGCTCATCATCTTTGTATTGCACACACCGCAAGGATGAAGGGTCTGAAGGAAATAAAATACTTCTCGCGGACCAAACAGACTAGGAGAAGGAAACTCTGAAGGAAAACCGGGTCTCTCCACTACGATCTCATCTAGCCTGCTACTGAGATCTACCGGGTGGAGTAAACTGACAGTGTGACTGGTCGCAAACTTGGACCACTTAAAACAATTCATCGCATACACGCTTTGAACCCCCACCTTACGCCAAAAAACCCTTTCTGACTAATATGTTGAGTACAAAACACACGGAAATTTTACCCCAGGTGAGCTCATCTCACCCGCATACTACGGTTATCGGCTGCCTCAAGGATTCTGGGGGAGGCACACCAACATTGTCAAAACAAAAACAAAAGCCATTGAAAGATGGAAAAAACGACAAACTAACAACTGCCTCCTGGAACATTAAAACTCTACTAGACCCACAACACAAAGGCACCACAAGCATACCGAGAAGAACAGCAATTATTGCTAGAGAACTGAAGAAATACAAGGTGGATATAGCCTCGCTCCAAGAAACCCATCTTAGAAACTCAGGTCAACTTGAAGAGAGAAAAGCGGGCTACACCTACCTCTGGTCTGGATGTAACGACGAGGAACAAAATCATTACGGAGTCGCGATATGTGTCCGCACAGAACTCATGAAAAAAGGAATAGTCTCGGAACCATGCTGCTATAGTGACCGCATGATGAGCATCCAAATACTTAACAAGAATAGCGAAACAACATTCATTGCATGCTATGCCCCCACGATGATCGCTGACACACACACTATCGAGTCATTTTACAAAGATCTGAATAACGTCATTGAAAAAATACCAAAGAAAAACGGAATTATACTAGCGGGAGACTTCAATGCAAGAGTTGGGGAGAAACAAAATAGTATGGAAGAAGCTATCGGACCGCACGGTATCGGGAAACGGAACGAAAATGGACTTCGCCTCCTGAACATCTGCACACAGCAGAACCTACGCATTGTCAATACATATTTCCAAATGAAAAACAAATATAAGACAACATGGCAACATCCTGGAAGTAAGCAATGGCACCAGATAGATTACATCATAACAAGAGCCAGAGACACTAAACATGTTCTTAAATGCCGATCAATGAGAGGAGCTCAATGCGAGACTGATCACAACCTAGTAAGAGCAACAATGAAATTAACACTCCGAAAATATCACCACAAACAGAAAATCACTCGTAAAGCCTTTGACACCAAGAAACTTAAGACAGAAGAAATCCAGATACGGTATCAACAATCAATAGAAACAAATTTCAATGCCGAACAAGATCATGACATTGAAACTACATGGAACAGTTTCAAAAAGGCCACAGTCAAAGCTGCTTCAGATACACTCGGCACCAGGAAACATCAAACATCAGACTGGTTTGATGAATCAGATACCCAAATTGAAAAAGTACTACAGAAGAAAAGAGAAGAGCATGACAACAGACTAGCAAACCCAACACCAAGACAAAAAAAGAAATACATTGCAGCACGAAGTGAATGTCAAAGAGAAATTCGCAAAATTAAAGAGAAATGGTGGATAAAGAAAACCGAGGAAATACAAGCCATGATGAATAGGAATGATACCTACAACCTCTACCGTTCCATAAAAGAAGTTGTTGGTCCAACCAAAAAACCATTAAACATCATTGAAGATTCTCAGGGAGCCGCCCTCAAAAACAAAAGCCAACAACTCTCACGATGGAAGGAACATTTCGACAACCTCCTGAACCAAGATGTCGAAATAGACCCAAACCAGCTTGATATAATCTTAATACCTAAAAACAATGCAGCAGAACTCATATCTACCGATGAACCACCCTCTGAAGCGGAAATAGTAAAAGCACTTGGCCAACTGAAAACCAATAAAAGCCCAGGACAAGACCTTATAACAACAGAATTAATGAAAGGTGGCAAAGAAACAACTATTAAAATCCTACATGCCCTGTTCAAGAAAGTTTGGAATGAGAAGATATTACCCAAGGACTGGAAATCAGCAATGGTGGTACCAATTCATAAGAAGGGCAGCAAGCGAAAGTGCGACAACTACAGAGGAATTTCCCTATTGTCAGTTCCTGGAAAACTACTAGCACGAATCATCTACAATCGCATCTTCCCCCTTATTGAATCGTTCATCGAAGACTCTCAATGCGGTTTCCGCGGCAATCATTCCACAACCGACATGATCTTTGCCGCCAGACAAGTTATTGAAAAAACACTAGAGCAGAACACCGAAACCTGTATCGCTTTCGTCGACATATCGAAAGCGTTCGACTCTGTGAACAGAGATGTTCTTTTTAAGATTCTTGAGCGTATAAACTGCCCTCCAAATCTAATTACCATTCTCAAACTGCTACATCAAGACACTTCTTCAACTGTGTTCGCAGATGGTGAACTTTCTGAACCCTTTGCAATCAGAACAGGCGTAAAACAGGGGTGTGTTCTTGCGCCGGCCCTGTTCCTAATCTATATCCAGGCCATAATGAACAAAACAAAAACAGAAAGTGATAAAGGCATCGACTTCAACTACCGAAGTGACTCAAATCTATTCAACAGAAGGGGCCTAAAATCCGCCTCAAAAATAAAAACAAAAAAGCTATGCGAACTTATGTTTGCTGACGATGCTGCCTTAATTGCAAAAAACCCATCTGACCTACAAGAACTAGTCGACGCATTCAGCAAAGCAGCAAAAATGTTCGGTCTTAACGTCAACGTACAAAAGACAGAGGTTATGTTCATCAACCGTCCACCAACACCAATCAAAATCAACAACAACACCCTTAAAGAAGTGGACACTTTCAAATACCTCGGTAGTAAAATTACAAAGAACGGTGACATCTCCTGTGAAATCAAAAATAGAATAAGTGCAGCCAACCAAGCCTTTGCCAGACTGTATAATCGAGTGTGGAAACCTCACAACCTCACAATCAAGACCAAACTCCAGATCTACAACACCATTGTTTTGAGCACTCTGCTCTACTCTTCAGAATGCTGGACGTTGAAAGCGAAGCACACTCAGGAACTCAACTCATTCCACCTGAGATGTCTTAGGACCATTGCGAACATCAACTGGAAGGATATGATCCCCAACGAAGTAGTCTTACAGAAAACCAACATGCTAAACTTAGACGAACTTATCCGCATCCGACGTCTAAGATGGGCAGGACACCTCAGCCGCATGCCTGAAGATCGCATTCCCCACCAAATAGCTTTCTCTGAGCTAAAAGAAGGGAAACGACTCCAACAAAAACCTAAAAAGCGCTGGATAGACCTGTTAAAAAACGACCTAAAACTTTTAAAAATAGATGAACGAGACTGGAGATCAACTGCAGCAAACAGAGAACAATGGAGATCAAAGATTCACAAAACCACTGAAACTGAACATCAAAAAACTATCGAAGAAAAAATTCTTAAAAGACAATCCAAACATGACATAGAAGATCAATGGGAATGGAAGTGTCCACTTTGCGAGTTTAAAAGGGAAGGTAGAAAAGGACGCCAATATGTTAATTCGCATATCTCACAAGCTCACAAGGACAAAATTCCACAAAAGAACAATTCACTGATTTGTGAATACTGCGGCCTTGAGGCAAAATCGAAATCGGGGCTCACAAGTCATGTATCTCACCGCCATCCTGACATCCCAACAAACACCCTCAAGCCGATGAAGATCCTTCTCAGAGACAACGAGGACGCCTCAACCAGTATCCAGGCCACCCAGCAGCAGTCACCCTCCACCAACACCCCTGGGTTCACCTGTCCGTCGTGTGGCCGCTCCTGCAAATCCAAGGCTGGTCTCACAAGTCACATGAGGGGGGCATCGTGCAGAGGAGGAGTTCAAAGCAGGACAACATCGCATCGATGAACGTCTAATTACATGTATGTATGTTCTTTATACAAATCCACACCGTTTGACCGAGAAACCTGAAATTTTGCACATAGGTCCCTTTGGATCAGGAAATTCTTCTAGGCTAGATTATATCTCCCTGAGGTTAAGCTACAATGAGTAAGGATAAAAATGGATGGGTGACGCAAAAAAAAATCACGTTTTTTGACATAAATGACATTTTTTCTCGAAATTTGTCGCGACGACCTATCAACTCAAAGCAAGAAAGTTTTAGGCAAGGGTTCGAGCTTTCAATTGACATATCGATCGCGAATTTCTGATGAGCCGTTCTTGAGCTACGCCGGGTAAGGTAAAAAAATGGATGGGTAACATGTAAAATATTCACGTTTTTTGACCTAAATGACATTTTTTCTCGAAGTTTGAAGTGACGACCTATCAACTCAGAGCGAGAAAGTTTTAGGCAAGGGTTTAGGCTTTCATTTGACATATTGATCGCGAAATTCTGATGAGCCATTCTTGAGCTACGCCGGGGAAGACCAGAAAATAGATGGGCGACAAAAAATATTCAGGTTTTTTTTCAAACCTAAATGACATTTTGTGTGTGTGTGTGTGTGGTGTGGTGTGTGTGTGGTGTGGTGTTGTGTGTGGTGTGTGTGTGGTGTGTGTGTGGTGTGTGTGTGTGTGTGGTGTGTGTGTGTGTGTGTGGTGTGTGGTGGTGTGTGTGTGGTGTGTATGTGTGTGTGGTGTGTGTGGTTGTGGTGTGTGTGTGTGTGTGGTGTTTTGTGTGGTGTGTGTGTGGTGTGTGTTTGTGTGTGTGTGGTGTGTGTGTTTGTGTGTGTGGTGTGGTGTGTTTTGTGTGGTGTGTGTGTGTGTGGGTGTGTGTGGTGTGTGGTGTGTGTGTGGTGTGGTGTGGTGTGTGGTGTGTGTGTGGTGTGGTGTGTGGGTGGTGTGTGCGTGTGCGTTGTGTGTGTTTGATGGGCTGGCGAAGCGGCGGGTGTAACCCGCTAGTATCACATAAATGTTAAAGACATTGACTGACTGACCACTGACTGATCATCGCTCTACAGCCCAAACCGTAAATCCTAGGAAGCTGAAATTTGGTAGGTAGCTTTGTCTTATAGTCTAGATACGTGCAATAAGACGGAATTTTTCGAAATTCCCACTACAACACCTGCCATTGGCGAAAAAGGATTTTTTGCTTTCACGGCCATGCCTCGGCCCGCAAAGCGGGCGACAGCCCGCTAGTTTGGAATAAAATGGAAATATTTGGAAATGCCGAACTTGAAAAGAAATAAAATTATCCCAAAGAAAAATAACCTTTTTGTTTGATAACTTTTTTTCGGTTTAAGGTCGCTTTCAACTTCAAGTTTAATAAGTATTATTAATATCACTACGGCAGTTTTACCCTACCTTGGCTGAAAACTCACAAACCTATTCTACTCAAGGTACTCAAATTAACCTTACCCAGCCTGAGTGGGGCCGAGAATAGTCAGCAACACGAGGGTTTGAATTTGAGTGGTCACCCATCATCGAAATCCTGGATGATGCTTATCTTTCGTGACAGAACGAGCACTGGTGTATATTCAATGCGCCAACGACGCCTATAGCGACGTTGAGCTTGTTTGAAAACTTTGATTGGGTTATAAAATGGTTTGCGACCTTTGGTGTGTGGTCTGGACAGCCTAATAGATACCTACGCAAATTAAATTTTAATTTTGACGAGCATCAATCAATAAATAATAAAAGAATTGAGCAATTTTTGAAACTTTTTTATGCTTAAGTGAACATTTCAAATTGGAGCTGTAGTTAACATTTTGATCTACAGGACTTGAAAATGTACTTGTCAGCTGTTTTTAACGAATTTTGTCGGAAAACACCGAGCAAGCCAAACATCTTTTATCTCTCTCTTTCGTGATTTCTCTCTTCTTTCTTTTCTTCTGTTGCCTTTTCTAATCTTCGTTTTTTCGATTTACCAAAAGTGATTTATATCATAAATTTGTAATTATATTGATAATTAATTAATTGCATAACTTGAAATTTGCATTAGTTATTCAACATGTTCAAGTGTTAAGAACAATCAACACAGTGACACTTTGAATTTTCTAAAAAGTAATCATGATATGAGATCAGCTGCTGAACTTCCAACATCAAGATGGCCTGTCTGATAACTCTGAAGCAAGAAATAAGAACTTTGGAATCTATTTTCCCCAAAACCAACAATCGTTTTCAAATTTTGAATGCCAGTGTCGATGAAATAAACTGTAGATTTCTCGGGAGCAGTGGAAAGAAATATGACATCCACGCTAACATTACAGTAAGTTCTGAAGTGTCCTCTAGGATTTTGTTCCTCAGTGAAAGTGACACCAGAGGAGCAGGACCCAAACAAAGAGATTTCAGCCAGACAGAAGTGTCAGGGTTCTCAAGAAGTCCTTTGTTGTGGTGTCCCCAATCCTTCTTAAAAGTGGGTTATGAACTAGATTTTGAACTAGAGCAATCTGTAGTGGTCACTGCATACAAAATGTGAGACTATTATGCATTTTGAGGTCCCTCTGATTTAGATCCAATTTAGCCATTTAAAATTCTTGACCAATTTGTAAAGTATTTATGTCTGGCTATACAATAGGTAGCAAAGACCAGATGTAATCAAAGATTTGTGAGCGGGTATTATCTACTAAGATTTTAGAGTCCTAAGTCCAAGTTATGAATTGAAGTGAAAGAGGAACACTATTTGAAAATGAAATGTCAATAGAAATTTTTTTGAATTAGTATACAGAAAGAGAAAAAACACTTTAAAATTTAATATTTTTTAAAATTTGTTATATGTATAGGTTAGGAAGCAAGCATAATACTGTTATTTTGGACCAAGATTAGGTATAGTTCACCTTCTTGATTAGGAGATGTTAAACTATTTCCATACATTTATAGGAGACTTACCCATCTACCCCTCCTGTCTGGTTTGCGGAGTCAGAAGAAACAAGTGTGATAAATGCTGTTCAAATTTTGAGCAACACAAGTGGCTATGAAAATCATGTAAGTGACTTACCATCTTGTCTTCAGCAAGTAGTTACCTATTGCATTTGATTTTATTTTTATATATTTTGTTACACACATCTAAAATTTCTCTTTCTCATTGAGGGATTTTTTTTTCTTTGTGTTTAATCTGAAATAAACAGATATTTCAATATAATCTTTAACATTTCTATTTATTTTTCACTTTTTTTATTCATTTAATACTTAATAAAAGTTAATGATCAAAATTAATTGAATACAATAAAAGTTTATCACACACATCAACTGTAATAGAGTACATTAATTTCAATTTCAATGGTGAACATCCTGAACCTGTTTCACTTCTTTATGTCAATAAGCATTGGGGTTTGGTATAAGAGATTGCCACCGGCAATAACCCTGCCCTTTAGGTAGGACTTTCTCTTTTTTTGTTCTTGTTTCTTTGCTCAATCTATTTATTTTTTCTTTTTAATTTCATTGTATTTTACTGTATATATTTTTGTCTTACCTAATAAAACATACTATAATAATAATAATTACATCCTGAACCTGTTTCACTTCTTTATGTCAATAAGCATTGGGGTTTGGTATAAGAGATTGCCACCGGCAATAACCCTGCCCTTTAGGTAGGACTTTCTCTTTTTTTGTTCTTGTTTCTTTGCTCAATCTATTTATTTTTTCTTTTTAATTTCATTGTATTTTACTGTATATATTTTTGTCTTACCTAATAAAACATACTATAATAATAATAATTATAAGCATAATGTGGGTTTTTGAGATTTTGCTTCTTATCTAAGACTCTATCTGTCAACTGTTATCAGGTCATATGTCAAGTTCATATCCTAGTGCGAGAGCTGTGTAAACTTCACAATGTCCCGGAACCTCCCGACTTGGATCGGCTTCTGCACATGAAAAACTTTGCCATCCCAGCGGCTGTGTTGTCAAGTCAGAAAGATGATGATGGGATGCAAGATGAAGATGAAGAGGATGATGAAGAGGACAATGAGGAGGAGGAAGATATGCACATAGAGATGGAGGATACAGACTCAAATAAAAAGGTGAGATATACCTAGAGGTTCTTGTAGAGGGTATGATACGTGGAAGGTGGCTTTAAGATGGTTATTCAGCCTATGTAGGAGTGTAGGAAACAAACAATCATAACCATTTGGAAGATATTGAACAATTATGGCAGACCAAAGGTTTGAGAAATGACAAGTGAAAGAAGAAGAATCAATTTTAAATATTAAAACCTCATTACCTTGTCTTTGTAGTGATTATGGCCTCTATCAGGAAGTTCAAAAGGTAGTTTAGGAACTTTAGGAGGTGAAAAATGTAAATAATACATTAATTGAAATGGAAGTACCTTATTTACATAATTGAAACATATGAAACATACAAATTTACCCATGTGTTTTCACTTGTTCTCAGAGTGAGGAAATAGATGAGCAATATCTGGTGAAGCTGGAACGTCTGAAGCAAAACCAGCGGCAAGACTATTTGAAGGGTGCAGTCTCAGGCTCCATTCAAGCGACTGACAGACTAATGAAGGAGCTGAGAGATATCTACAGATCTGATAGTTTCAAGAAAGGTAGGTGAATTAATCCTTCTAAAATCCAGTCAGAATTTTTTGATATTTTACAATGAACACAGTGAGATCTTTTTAATATTTGACATGTTTTCCTTTGACTTTTTTGAAACACACTTCAAGTTTTTTCTAATGCATGCAATACAAAAAATTGTAAAATAAATTTGAACTGAAGTATAAATTTGAACTGAATTAATCCATTCAAAATCATAATCATTGTTAGAATTCAATGTGAATGATGGAACCCACCATCGGAATAAGCCACTTGGCTTTCCATTACTTAGAATAAATGCTGTTTTGGTAACTTCCAAAAATTATTATTATTATTATTTATTTTTTTTTGCAATACTTTATATATACTGCTGGTGTAGGACTAAGGAGTCCCTTTTTGCTAGCAGTTTAAACAAAGTCTCATTTATTGTTTCAATGTTATATACATCTAACTTTTTTTTTCTTTGAGCCTGCTTTCAAATTTCATAAGAGTGAACAAAAAGTCCCAAAACAGATTTTTATCTTGAACAAAAAAAGTCCATAAACAGATTTTTATCTTATTAACAACTAAAGATAACAACTTAAATTTTTGTATGTAGTTCTAACCCAAGATTACCCATTTTTGGGTGGAATTGAAATTTATACAGGGTGTCTTTAACACTTTGTGCGCCACGTTGCTCAATATGAGCGACAGCGAATTCCCGCTGGGGCCACGTCTCTCATTTTGAGAGACACTAGACCTCTCTTTGAAGCATTGTGTCTCAGTATGGGCCACACTACTGTGTATTTTGTATTGAGAATTTGAAGCATGGCCTCCTGAGGATGATCAGAGTGTGCTTGGTTTTCACCTATCTAGTTTTGAAGCATATTGAGAGACAATCCTTTGTATCGTGGCCCCAGGGGAAAATCACGATTTTGGGCTTGGCGCACAAAGTGTTAATATGCTGAAACAGGCACCAATCTTTCATATTTTTTATTTCATATTCAAAATCTGCATAAAATTCTAATCACATCCTGTATTTCACCCCTCACTTGATACTTGCATCAAAAGGATTTTAGATTGATTCTGCGAAATTATAGAATTTTCTTTGGAGTAAGAGAAAGAGTGTGATACAATAAATCAGTGTAACTTTGCATACTGAATCTTTTGGTACCATTAGTTTTTACATTTTTATACCTAATATTATGTAAACAATTAATTTGGGTATAAAAAATGGAAAAACCAATGGTACCACAAGATCCAGCATGAAAAAATCCACTGATTTAATGTATCATTTGATGAAAGTATCGAATAAGGGGTTGATTGTGTGTATAATTTTATGCAAATTTTGAATGTCAAATTAAAAATAGGGGTTTCTATTTAAAAATCTAAAGTTGGTGTCTGTTTCACTACTTTCACTTTCTGAAGAAATTTAGATTCTGTTAGAAAATGGTCAAACTTGTCTTAGAACTTTATGCAAAAATTCAAGATGCTATCTTTAGCCATTGAAAAGAAAAATCTATTCCGGGACTTTTTGTTCACTCTTTATATCCTTCTAGTCATGGGTTATTTTTGTCATTTCAATTCTAATCTAATCAATTCATTTCTGATTTATATCTTTTACACACTATTTCATTTCAGGTGTGTACAGTATTGATCTCGTATGTGATTCCCTGTATGAGTGGAACATCCATCTCATGATCGTAGACCCTGAGTCTCCACTGCACAGTGATCTCCTGGTTCTCAAGGAGAAAGAGGGCAAGAACTCGATCCTCCTCAATGTGATATTTAAAGAGACCTACCCGTTTGAGCCCCCATTTGTGCGTGTGGTGTATCCAATCATCTCTGGAGGCTATGTTCTCATTGGCGGCGCAATCTGCATGGAACTGCTCACTAAACAGGTGTGCTTTGAATTTTTTATTATTATATATAAAATAAAAAAATGAAAATGTGACCTGTGTCCATTCATGTCCCGGTATCTCAGTAGTCAGGGCAAGGTCAGATAATCCAGAGTTTGTGGGTTTGAAACCCAGCTGGAACATAACAAGTTATCCTCCCATTTGTGATTTTGACCACATTATAATAATGTCTTAGGTTTACTGCTGGAATGATGGGACTCATTGGTCTTCATCAGCTAGTATAAATAAGGCAATATTATTATTAATCATACAAATAGTTCAAAATTTTAGAGCCATAGCATCAGTCTGAACATGAAGTTTTATTTGATGCATATTGTGATTAACAAAAATAATAATAAGCTTTCCTATCATAAAGCATGAACTAGAATAACTGGACCAAAGCAACAGAGGTTATGGACCCTTGTGGGCTGCTAGTACCCAAATACAAATACAGATTGTAGACAGGCGCGGCCGGTGCTAAGGAGCTGCGAAAGTGCAGCACCCCCAGACACAAAACAAAAAGAGAGGATTTTCTCAAGCCCTAGCTCGTACACAATGGAAATTATCACACATTTCTAGATTAATTATTATGATTTACATGGTAAACAAACTCAAACTATTTAGATACTGAAAGAGATACTCTATAAATGTCATTTTAGTCCAGTTCATGTGGCAGCACCCCCGAATCATTTTCTCACCGGCCGCGCCTGATTGTAGAGCTTTTTTTCGGACTTATTGATTGCCTACTGCACAAATGTCTTCAACTGTTTCTCTTCTATCTTATCATGCCCCCATCCAGGGTTGGAGCTCGGCCTACACCGTGGAGGCGCTGATCATGCAGATAGCAGCCACGCTGGTGAAGGGCAAGGCCCGCATCCAGTTTGGGGCCCCGAAAGCCGTTGCTCAGAACCCCTACTCGCTGGCCAAGGCCCAGCAGTCTTTCAAGTCCCTCGTGCAGATCCACGAGAAGAGTGGTGAGTGCATGAAGATTTGTGATATGTATACATGTTTTTTTTTTTTTTTTTTTTTTTTTTTTTTTTTTATACCTGCACTCAGTACGTTTGTGAAATTTTTTTTCTTCATATTTTCAAAAAAAAGTTTAGTTCCAATCAAAAAAAAAAAAACGAGTGTAAGAGATAACTTTCACACTGTTCTGATAGTGTTACAAAAGGGAACTGTAATGTGTGGGTCAAAGATGGGAGTTTCATGGCCTTTCCATTTTTTAGCAATGAAACAGCAGCTAATCCAGACACTTGTTGTCTCTGTTTTGGCTGTGTCAAATCTATGACAGCAGCTACTGTACATGTACATGCTAGTTTTCTGTGTTGTAAATTGCCCATCTCATAGTATGCCTCCCCTCTGATGGACGAAATACTTTCCATGTAGGTGCTGGGTCAACATGAGTGCACGGGAAGGTATCCCTTGCATATAAATGTAACCAAATTTTGTTTGTTTTTTTCTTAGCTGATAGGTTCTAACCTGCGACTTAGCAATCAAGAATATTAACACTGAGCTAATCATGGCCCCAGTCTGTCCCAGTAGCTTAGTGTTATAGGTGGCACTCTGTGAATTCTGATATTCTAGAGGTTGTGAGTTTAAAACCCAACCAGGACATGACAAGCTATCCTCCTATTTGGTATTTTTACCACATAATTATGTCTTGGACTTACTGCTGCAATAATGGGACTTTAATAGCCCTAGCCAGGCAATATGAATAAGGCTTTATTATTATTATTATCATGTGCTCAATTTTTTTTCCAGGATGGTTCACTCCCCCCAAGGAAGATGGTTAATCCCTCTCTCTGACAAGCGACACCCCTGCTGTAGAGAGAGCTGTGTGCAATGCCGAAACCATCGGATATTATTTACTCCTCTGTGCAAACTTGTCTCCTAGGAGCATTGTTGTTTACATTTTTCTTTCAGTCGGTAGTACGTATAATCAATATTTTCCTACCAGTTCATTTTTTGTAATTTTTATTACACATTCATCTATGTTCTCATCTATTTTAAATACTAACAACAAACCCATGCACGTTCACTGTTGTGGGAAAATAGCTTTTATTAATACATGTATGTACAGTCCGCAATAAATTTGTATTTGTGACACTTTTCCTTCTCAAAAATCAAGTAAATCACTTCTGAAACTACTATTAATGTATGCCATAACTACGGGTTATTTTCTTAACTATTCAAATTTTGTACTATTTTGATCTAAATGTTTTAGTAGATTTTTTTCCCTTCAAATTTGATCAATTTGAAGAACTGAATGCGTTGAGTTTTTTTCCATTTAATAAGAAGTACTGAAAAATTAAAATAAGATTAATCCAATTTTTTGTAAAATTACTGTTGTAGGTCAATGTGTTTTATAAAAGAGACAACTTTCAGTGTGAGTTTACCATGAGCTTAATGTTGGAGAGTCTACTGACGAACCATTTAATGTAAACTTTGAAAGTTTATGATTTGACTAATTTATGATAAATTAGTCAAATAAGGTTAAAGTCTTGAGTTTATTTACTCTACTCCAAATATCAAACCTAACGATGGTCTGGTTAAAAAAAAAAGAAAAATGCAAATTATTGTTTGTGAAATAAAAAAAATTAAGCAGGTATTCAAATTCCTGAGATGTGTATAGGGTGAGTCATTTTTACACGGGTCATTCTAACAGCAAAAAAAGAATATATCCCTTGATCATTTTCAAAGCTCAAAGAGGGAACACGTCATATTGACCCTTTGAGTGATGAAACATGACCCCTGATAGAATCAACTGCATCACTTAAAACTGCACCTGCACTGGTAGTCAAGTGGTTAACGCGCTAGTCTGGTAATCCCAGTAGCGTAGGGGTCCGTTGGTTTGAATCCCACCCAGTGCATGGATTTTTCCTCATTAGTTGAGTTTGTAACCACTTAAACTCTGAGGGTTAGGTGGTAGAAAATGCTTTGAGCATTAACCTCGCCTGGTGGTTACATTCCACTTGAAAGTGTTATTATTATTATAAAATTACTCATCCTGTATTTTCAATTCATATATTCTTATTTTTACTGATCAATGTGATGTTGATGGTTTTTTTTCCCTACCTACTTTGTATTGTATTTATTTAAATGTTGTTGATAACTGTGCGGCCGCCTCCAATTATTAACAGAGGTAGCTTATTGAATTAATTTAGTTTACAAGTGTCCCTCTCATTTAATTTACCCACCTGTTCAATTATTTTTATTTATTCAACACATCCCATTGAGGATGATATTCACTCGGTGTTACGAAATGTAGGTCAGATATTTCTAGTGAGCACCTCTGTCCCAGTAGCTCAGTAGTAAAGGCGGCACTTTGTGAATCCAGACATTTCAGCGGTCGCGGGTTCGAAACCCAGCCGGGCATTACTGATTATTTTCCCATTTGGGATTTTTACCACTTAATAATATGTCTTGGGCTTACTGCTGGAACAATGGGACTTAATAGTTCTAATCGAGCGGTATAAATAAGGCAATATTATTATTAATATATATTTATTTATTAATGGAAAAATGTGAGTAAGGACTAGGTACATGAAAAGTGGTTAATCTATCACTCATTTCGTAGCTTCCAGGGTGTAAAGAATTATTTTTATGATTAGCTAGGAATATTGCTGATTTGATATTGTCCTAAAACTATTTTGCTTGAGAATTTACCGAAATTGTTATTCTGATAGTGCTGGAAATAAGAAGGGAAAATGTTTATTTTTTTTTTGTCTTTAGATGTTTAGGTTTGTGTAAAGATTTTTGACGAGTCAACAAAAAAGTCAGTTTTGTGAACATGAGATCCTAGATGTGAAAGGTGAATCACTGCGTATAGAAAGAGACAGTGCCCTAATTGCAGAAAGCATTCTCACTCTCATAATCCCAATGCTGATAGATGGATAAGAATAGATAACATGGATAAGAAAAGAGGTTGGCTGTACCAGCAATACAGATTTTGTTTCCAGATATTGTGACGTAAATCTTCTAATGAGCACCAATTTGATTCACTGTTGGGTGGTAATTGATGTTGGTATTTAAGATTTCGTCTATATTGTAACTTTTTCTATTCTATTTTTGTTCTAACTGATGTTTATAATCAAACTCATTTCCCCCGTTGTTGTTGTAAATATTGAATGAAAAAAAAATCATAAATATAAGATATATAAATTAGAAAAATACTACATGTTTCTTATTGTGCAAGTTCATTTATTTTAAATTTTACAGAGAACTAAAAAATCTATGTATTTACTAGGTAATAAGTACTGTACTCAAAAACAAAAAATGTAACAATTGTTACATTTTTTTTGTTTTGGTTTAACGTCGCTTTCAACTGCATGGTCATATCACGACGAGGGTGTTACTCCATTCGCAAGAATCTCACAAACCTGCTACCCACATCAACTTCACCCAGCCTGGATTGAGCCGGAATGCCAGCATCTCAAAGTCTTCACCTCGCTGGACGTTGCACGTTGCTTAACATCAGTGATTCTGCGAGAATTGGTGCATTACACACGCCATCAACGCTGGTTGTTCATTTATTTAGGTATGCGAATTGAGAGTGACCACATACCTGAATGAGGGGGATGAGAAAGAAAGTGCGAGGTGTTGAATGTGAAGATGGGGCGGGAATGTTTGAGAGTTTATAAAAAATGAAAAGAAAAAAAAAAAATAATAATAAAAATAAAATCTTCTACTACAAAAAAAAACTAGAAAGGTTCAATACATCATTAACATGATTATGGGAAACAAGTTCAACATAATATGCATAATCGGTGGTTACAGCACTATGGAATAATCTTCACTCGTTAAGCACCTTCCTGATGATTGACGTGGTGGACAGGATGACGGTAAATTGTACTTTCTTGATGACAGCTTGTGGGTTGTCATCAAGAAAGTATTATTATTGAACACTTTATTAGATATAAATGGACATTATGTACAGTACAAATAATTATTTTAACAATGAAAAAAATAGAAGCAATATATAGGATAATAAAAATGAAATAGAATAGAAGAATATAATTATAGAAACATATGTCCTAACTAAAGGGCGGGGATATTGCCTATGGCAATCTCTTTTACTAAGCCGGTGCTAAGGAGCTGCGGAACTGTACCACCAAATCATTCTCTCACCGGTCGCGTCTGAATAAGACTGAGGGTGAGTTGGTAGAAAATGCTCACTCGTCTACTACCATCAAAGCCCGAAATGAGTCGAGCTGGGAGATTTCAACACACAACGCCCATTAAGGCAGCAGTAGCGTGAACTGTAGTCCCATTTCAATTAAATCAATGGGGTTTAACACATAGACGACCGGCATGTTTTTAGTCAGTTCTCCCGTGGGACCGGCGATGTTTAGGCTATTCACACTTCACAGGCGTAGTACATGCGTGTACCACCGGTGGTACACTCGGTCCATTCCGTACAGACACGCGTGTACCACCGGTGGTACACCCGGTCGTCTAGGTGTGAAAATAAAGTTGGCTGGAGACCATCACTCACCCCTCCAGCTGTAGCCAAGCTGGCTACAACAACAACATAAATCAAGTTCTTCCAACGTAAACGCGTAGCGTCGTTTTGACGGAAAATCTCTGGAAGGATTCTTTTGTCAGTAGTTCAACGGGATTCTAGACGTTCAATTTCAAACTTTTCTGCTATTGAGACGTTAGTTATACGCGTCTGGTTGAAGGTACATAGTGCACTGGTAGTCAAGTGGTTAACGCGCCAGTCTGGTAATCCAGGTGGCGTAGGGAACCATTGGTTCGAATCCCACCCAGTGCACGAATCTCTCATTAATTTGAGTTTGTGACCACATAATAATAAGACTCTGAGGGTTAGGTGGTAGAAAATGCTTTGAGCATTAACCTCGACTGCTGATTACCTTGCACTGATGAGTGTTATTAGTTATTATTAAATACACATTTCAAGATAACTAACATTTAAAAAAAAATAATATTGAGAAAAAAAAAGTCACACATCCAGCCAAAACAGAGATAACAACTGTCAAGAGTAGCTACTGTTTCATGACTACGAAATAAAAAGACCATGAGACACCTCCATATATGTTTAACTGATATGAGTTTTCTTTTATCGGTTTCTTTTTGGAGGTGGGGTGTTTAACTTCGCTTTCAACCGCATGATCATATCACGAGGTGTTTTATTTTCCACTCTCCATTGTTTTACGCTGGTAACCCACAAACCAGCTACTCAAATTAATATCACTTAGCCTGAGTGGGACCTGGAATATCCAACATCACGAGGGTTCGAATTTTAATGGTCACTCATCCAAATGCTAACCTCGCTGGACGTTGCTTACCTAACTTCAGTGCCCGAACGAGAACTGGTGTATTCAACGTGCCGTCGCGTTGATGCTTTTTACAAATTCAAACACAAGAAAAAAAATTTCATTCAATATCTCAGAAGATTTGGTTTCCAAAAATACTAATCAGACTACATAGATTAGTGATACCCCGTGTTGGTCTCTAATATTACGGCACGATTCAGGCTGGGTGAGTCAATCGTGAAGTAGGGAGTGCTAAGCAGCAAGGGCGGTCGTTTACAATGCAGTCAATTTTCTCTGTCATAGGCAGATCTTCCAAATATCTCGAGGAACAGAAAATTTAAAAGTAAAATAAGTAAGTAAGAATCTTAAACAATTATAAATACTTAATTATGCGTAGATCAAACTAGGTGTTCCAAAAATTCTGGGGGTAGCGGCCAACGCCCTTCCCTAAATCCACGCATTGTGTAATTGGACATTAATATTATAGCCGGCGAGAGGGAACCGAAACCAAAAATTTATGCGCTGTCAATCCCATTATATAGTCATGCATTTATTATACTATGTAAAATCGTCCAAAAAACCATATTTATTTAGTAATAATACAAATTGTCGCTCTAGAATGCTTTTCTTCTCAAAAATACAAGAAAGTTAATTAACAATGACCCAAAAATAGAGGGCCTGTCCGGGATTTGAACCCGGGACCTCTCGCACCCGAAGCGAGAATCATACCCCTAGACCAACAGGCCGTGGAGAAGGAGGAGGAAAATTGTAATATTTAAATCTTCAAAATACAAAAGCAGATATATTATTGATTTGCGGTAGTATTGAACAAAAAACGCAAGCTACAGGGTTGGCTCATCTTTCAATAGTGTCATGTATAGAACTATTTTCATAAAAAGAAAGATTTTAAAGGAATTTTTAACAAAATTTTAGTTCTTCCTTATCACATCGATCAGCTGTTCAGGAGCTCATACCAAAGCTAACAAGTATAAAGCTCATGCACACAATCAAACATGAGACGCTAGGGTCTTGCGCCTGTGGAAATTATTGCCATTGAGAATTAATACAATTAAATTAGCAAAAAAATGTGTATATATTTTTGGTTATAAAATTAATAAATCAAATTTGAAAGAAATGTTGTTTTTAAGGACATGAATGGATGAATTTCAATCCATATCAAAATCTGTCATTTGATGCTACAAAGTAAAACGCGTGAGATGTGTGGACGCACCTTAAGCTATGACTGAGTTTTAAACTCTCAACTGTTTTCAACGATTTACAAATAATGGAGATTTTTTTTCATTTTAATTTGGGTTTCATCTGCATGGTCATATCAAGACGGGGGTGTTAACAACAATGACAACGTCATGATATGACGGAAACTCACAAACCTGCTACCCACATGACCCTCACCCAGCCTGGTTTGAACCGAAATGCGAGCATTACGAAGTCTTCACCTCGCTGGACTTTGCTTAACTTCGGTGATCCTACGAGAACCGGTGCATTCAACGCGCCATCGACGCTGGCTTTTATATTATTTATAAAAGAGAGTTTCACTCACTGACTCACTGATTCATCACTGTTTCTCCGAACTGGTAAGTCCTAGGAAGCTGAAATTTGGTAGGTAGGTAGCTTTTTTTTACGGTAGATGTGCAATAAGACGGGATTTTTCGAAATTCCCACTACAACACCTGCCATTGGCGAAAAAGGATTTTCTGCTTTCACGGCCATGCCTCGGACCGCAAAGCGGGCGACAGCTCGCTAGTCTTATATATCTTTCATATCTGTATATGTTTATAAATAAAGCTACAACTACAAAAGTTGTGAAACATGTTCAATAAATTAATTTGTTGTAGGTTATTTGAATATTGTACAAATGATACCATACTAAACCCCCTATAATAGCGCGCGTGCTATTATCACGTTATTAGCGCACTATTATACCTAAGCACTAGTTGATCTGCTATTGTTACGCTAAAAGCCTTCTAATATTACTACTTTTATACTACTTTTAGCAGATGCTAAAATTACGCTTAATGTATGCTATTATCACGTAATGTATGAGCGTGCTATTATCACGTTTTTAGCGCACTATTATACCCAAGCACTAGTTGATCTGCTATTGTTACGCTAAAAGCCTTCTAATATTACTACTTTTAGCAGATGCTAAAATTACGCTTAATGTATGCTATTATCACGTAATGTATGAGCGTGCTATTATCACGTTTTTAGCGCAATATTATACCCAAGCACTAGTTGATCTGCTATTGTTACGCTAAAAGCCTTCTAATATTACTACTTTTAGCAGCATTTTATTCCACGATACTATACTGGCGCTTTTAGCATAATTTTAGCTTCTCATGAAGAATGCTAAAAGCACGCTACTCTAGCACGTTTTAAGCAGATCATTATCATGATAAACTAATGGGATTTTCTTTAGTAATTTATTTTTCTTCCTTAAAACTTTTCTTTTTTACAAAGTTTTACTCCAAGAATGCTACTCCATTTTTAGTTACTAGAGTAACTACAAAATGGGATAGCATTCTTGGAGTAAAAGAAAGTACAAAAAAAAGTTTCAAGGAAGAAAAATAAATTACTAAAGAGAATCCCATTAATTAGTTTGTATATTATATATGCTTTTCTGAAATATTTTTTTTTTTTCTTCATCCCATGTAGTTTTTACTTTCCTTATCCTACAGAAAGGAAAGTAATGGAATCACCAATACCTGTATTTGGGGGGGGGGGGGGGGGGGGAGGGTTCCTTGGATTAACTTTTTTATTATTCACCCTAGACGGGGATTGTGACATATCAAATCCAACGATTTTCAGGTGCTGATTACGAATTTTACATTGATTTTTAGCTAAATGTTACCGTTGAGTCACCAGTGGTTGAATTTGACCTTTTTCAAGTGATGAGCTTTCCTGGTGTCACACCAGATTTTTTAGTTTATTTCCACCATTTCTATGAATTTGAGCTCTAGTATAGTGCAATACAAACTCACAGACGTATTAAAGCACCGCAGGCGACATTTTTTAGAAGCTCATTTATGTAAAATGTCCATCTTGATTTAAACCATTTATGAAGTGACTTTCAGACCTGAATACACTAAAATTTACATATCGGAATACTGTTTGAATTTCAAAGCCAAATAAAGAATTAATCAATAAAAGTGTCTGAGTTTGGGACTCTAATATCAGAGACACTTTTATTGATAAAATATGTAAAGAAATAATGAAACATAGTATTTTTTAAAGTAATGCGAATTTGATTTATTTAAAGAACTAATTTAATAAAATCAAAACAAAACAGTAGGTAAAATATTTCAAATCAGGTACAATTGAACACACTTTTTAAATTAATCATTGCTAGTGTTTTAAAATCTAATTAAATGTATGTGATACTGAGGAGACCAATAACTATAGCTCATGGGTAATAAATGTGTACCATAAGAAACAATATAATATGGCTATTCTTATTACCTTCAAAAGCATGTAAGGATGAAAAACACTTTGTGTTAAAACTAACCACTATGCCTGATTTTACTTGAATGTTTTGAAGCATTACAAGGTTCTCCATAACTTATTTCTAAAACATCTTACCAGAATCAGGCTGGGTTGGAATGGAATCTTTGGATACCATATTGATGAATAATAGCAACAGATTTTAAAATTACTAGGGGTAAAGTATTGATTTCTTACCAAGCATTGATAAAAAAAATAATAAGAAAGGAAAAAATTAATTCAGATAGTAACAATTTTAGCAAAAATTATGTTTTAAAGCTTATCTTATGGTAAACAATTCAATCAAAATGTATAAGACAGCTTAGAAATTAATCTGTTTACTTTTAGGATAGTCCTGTAAATTGCATTAAAAAGACAATTCTTAGTAATAAAGATAATGCTTATTTTTAACTAATACTGATGATAATCAAATCTGTTCTTTGGTATGATTTGTTAGTAGGTTCTATGAAAGTATACAGATGAATTAAAAATTGAGTTGAGTTGTGTTCTCATAAACACAAGTCTATTTAGTTGTTACTATAAGTCTCATTCAAGGTGTAGGAACTCGTAACAAATACAGAATATTCAAAATAATATTCTGCAGAATATTGAAAATAACAAATTTAATACAACTCTTCTCTCATTATCTTCACTGGCTCTCTTATCACCACACTTCACATTTTGCTATCTCTCTTTTACTTTTTCTCCTTTTGCTTCTCCCTTTCCCGGGGCCACTTGATGCCTGAGACTAGTTGCCTTTGGCGCATTGGTTTTTATTTAGTTTAAGTTCTATAATTAGTAATTTAAGATAAATGTGAAACACATACTTTGTATATTATTATTCACAATAAACATTTGATTGATTGAAATAACCTTCAGAAGGGATTAACGTATGGAATAAAGATTGTAAGAAAAATCAAGGGAAACATATCAATTTTATTTAAATTTTTTGGTTAAAAACCACTTCACAAAAGCCTAGAGATCTCATCTAATGTAAATCAAACCTAAATTATAAGATCAAAATGAAAATAAAGTAAGTTATTTCTGGACAGGCAATGATTGCTACTTATTGAATCTGGAATGGAGTTTTAAGCTGCTGGAAAAGCTGGAGAATTCAGATTTCTGGCTTCTGTGTGTTGAAGTTCAAGCTTTCTTGTTGGATATGGATACTTATGAGACTCAAGCTGCACCGTTGCTCCTTCCTCAAACAGTGAGGCAGTAGGACTTCTTGGATTAGATTTAGCAAGTGGTTGAATTTTTTATCACCTCAATGTAGTCTGACAATGATTGTATTCAATCAGCAACTTCAATAGAATTAGACTTCCTGTTGGGGTTTCCAGGATAATGCTAATTAGTTTGATCACAGCAAGATGATTGAAAGTTCTCAATTATAGTACAATGCCTTGAATTGTGGGCAGGTGAATTTCCACTTGGTACTTTGTAAGTTCTGTCAACTTTTTGTTTGTTTTATTAGAGCAAATATTTAAATCTTACCACTTTAAATCCAAGGAGGTTATTTCATGAAGTCAGGTTTGAGGTATAACAGGGCCAAATAATTTATGTTTTCAACTTAGGAAAAACGATAATATCATGAGAATAAATAGAATTTTAGATTTTTTAGTTTTCACAAAAGCAAAAGAAACAATTATTTTACAGATCAGTAATGAACCGAAAAATGGCGTCTTACGTTTATAGGCGATATTATGTCACTACCGCTTCAATAGCGTCGAAGCGCTAAAATACCGGTAAAATAGCGCTAAAAGACAGTATAATAGCATGATAATAGCACGTGCTAATACTACCTAAATAGTATCGGTATTTTATTACTTGCGCTAAAATAGCGCTAAAAGACAGCATAATAGCATGATAATAGCACGTGCTAATACTACCTAAATAGTATCGGTATTTTATTACTTAAATATTAGCCTCTTTTATTGGTATTTTATATCTTATAAAAGAGGGTATTTTAGACTGCTATGGTCTACTTATAGCATGCTGTTAGCAGTATAAAAGACATACTACTAATAGAGGTATTTTATTCCAAATATAATATCCTGCTAAAAGAGCTAGCGCTAATATATAATTAGCCATTGTTTAAGGGGAAGTAATACGTACGATCAGTTGGTACATTTCTAGCTACAGATTACTTCTTATGCTGTCTGACGCGATAATGTGAAAATAAGTAGGTTTAACATTTCATAGTATAGCGTATAATCATACGGTGCGGCAGGTGAAAAATTTACGTCCTTGGGCCAAATTCTGTATGAACATTTTATGAACCTACCTACTCGCTCTAAGAAATTTTATGATTTGAACATATTCATTTTTTATTTATTACTTGTTGCTGATTGAAAAGTTTTATTATACTGTTTGATCAACTTGCTGTGTAAGATTATGCACTATACGATTAATATTTCCCCATGTTTTTAAGGGTACATGTACTTTTACGCTAGTTACGCTGTATGAAATTACGCTATTTGATCAGTGTGATCACCTACCATAATTTCTGGTGAGTAGTAAAACCTAAAAACAATATCTAATAAAACTCGACTTTCATTATTATTTAAAAATTTCAAAAGATTTTCCATTGAATTTATTCTCCCCAAGTACCTATTTGTTATTAATTTATTTTACTTATTTGAACTCTTATTTTCATTAGTTATGATAAGGGTTTGGTTGTTCTTATCGAAAAGCTAAGTGGCAACTGTTTGAATCCTTTTGTGCTTGAGTTGAGTGATTTTGTGGTAAGATAATTAATAGATAAGGGTAAAGGGAGTAGCATTCTCCAGTTCCATGTAACCAGAGGACAATGTCCGAACACAGCCATGGGGACTCTGATCAAATTTTTGGTCCTTCCGAGAAGCTATCCTTCCTAAACTATCTTAAACTCTTCACCTCACTATCCATCAACTATGTGAGGCAGACAGCAGACAAGCTAGTGGTGCTAGCTGTCATCTACAGCGTATTCAGCTTACTTGCTTACTTCTTGTACATTCTTATCAAAACCTATGTCAGGGATGATCACAATGAGTCAATGAAGAGGGTGTTGATAGTTACCGCCCATCCTGATGATGAATGTATGTTCTTTGGACCCACCATAGTGAATTTGAGAGCGAGGGACATCCCTGTGCACTTGTTATGTCTTTCTCCAGGTAAGAGGAACTGAAAATGTTTTAAGAGTTAGTAGTATGTTTGGTAAAAATTCCATTGAGATGGAAAGATTTACTCTGTAATTATTGGGCAAGAAGAGGTCGAAACTGTTGAGAAGACTGATTCATTTGTTTAAAATAAAAAAAAAAGACTAAAGTCAATTAGTATTTCATCTCACAGTAAGAAAAGTACCTATTGTAGGTAATCACCTGTATAATTGCTGGTCACTTTTCAGTGCCAAAAACATGTTTTAGGGTCTCATTAGCCTAACACCAAATTTCAGGTGTCGGTCTCTGTGACTGGCAGTTATACTCTTATCAAAATATCTCAAGAACTGTAATATAAGCTAGAAATTTTGAATTCTCTGTGCAGATCTAATTATTCAGAAGCAACATGGGACTTGAAACTTTTGGTTGAAATCCATTCTGAGGTAGTGGTATTTTGACTGCCCATTGGTGACATTGCTGGTTAACCCTTCAGTGGGTCCTCAATTGGTACTTATTCTATTCTATTAAATTATTAAATTCTATTAAACTATTAAATCATTCTTTAAAGTACCAAGTTATGGCACTTATGGTATTGATGAAGAAGCTTTAAATGTAGGCAGGGCCTAAACTAACATTTTTTGTGGTAAGTACCTATCTTCAAAGAAGTTCTTTTAAGGATATTCAAAACTAGTCATTCCACCAACATTTTTGCTCATAAAATGACTAAAAAAGCACTAACAAATCTCTTGACTTAACAATTTCAGGAGACTCAGTACCAAACAGCCGACAAGTGAGAAAGTCAGAACTGCGACAGAGCTGTGTTGCCCTTGGTCTTGACGAGAGTCTAGTAGAGCTGAAAAAACACTCTCTCCTCATGGATGGACATCAGAATGAATGGTCACACAAGCTGATTGCCAAGATGATCATGAACAACATTGAAATGTTGAACATTGACACAGTGATCACATTTGACGAAATGGGTGTGAGTGAGCACCCGAATCACATTGCCATTTTTGATGCTATGGCATACTTGACTCTCAACCATGTTTTACCTTCAAGTAAGTGAAATGTGCTTGAATGATATCCTAAGATTTATTTAAGCTACCATATCCTGAGAAGGTTATAATTAGTCTAGCTGGGGGACATTAAACAGGGAGTAGACCAGTGTCTCACTAGAGGATTATAAACAGTGAACAGACTAGCCAACCTTTACTAGCCAGGCTAAGGGTTTAATGGCTTATAGAGAAAAGTCCAAGTCCTCATGATGGTTGATTGCACATAGAAATATGTGGTTCAGGACAAGCCAACTTTATTTCAAAGTTGGCTTCACCTCACCCCTCCAACTGTAGCCAAGCTGGCTACAACAACAACAACAAGGTTATAACTGAAAAATAGATTGTTATTTCTATTTTTTTTTAAACTGTATATGAAAGAGTCAACCTCTGTGGTTGTACTGTTGTGACTACTGTCTGTAGTCCAGAGATCCTGAGTTTTATTTACAGTTGGGAGCAAAATTTTCTATCAGAAATAGGAAATTATGTTCCCTCCAAACACATAAGGCTGGCATTTCTAGCCCAACCCAGGCTGGGTGAAGTTATTGTGGGTTGGTGATACCATTCCCAGCAAATGGACAGTAAAACCTCATCCTGACTATCCCAAAGCAGGACAATAAACAAGTAAGAATTTACTGGATACAATAGATCTAATTAGGTCACAGTGTTAATTTAAGGGTTTCTTTATATGTATTGTAAGGAGAACCGTACAACCAAGTCAGATAATAATACCATTATTAGTGACATCATTGTTAAAATGACACCAAAAAGTTTAATGTGGGTTTCTGGAACAAACCCAGCAATTAGAGTTAATATCAGCATGTTAATAAAAAAAAAGGACATGCCAGGAGCCTAGACATAAGATGTAATTCTTCTCTGTCCATGAGATAGGTAGTATCTGTGTGTATCTCAATGATCTCATGGGCATAAACATTCTTTTTATAAATAGTGACATCATGTTATGTAATCTATATCAGAAGAATGAGGTTTTTCAATTTTATTGGTATTATTTCCCTCCCAGATGTTGGCTTTTACTCATTGGACAGTGTGAATCGGCTACGGAAGTATTCCTTCATGTTGGATTTCCTCACCAGCTTCTTTCTATCAGAGCTCTGTCTCATTTCCAGCTTGAAGCAGCAGTACCAAGTTGTGGTAAGTGTCTTCATTTTATTTGTGGACTTGTACTTTGTAGTTACCTATCTTGAAAAATAATTTTGGCCCAGGAAAAAAAAAAATCAAATTTCATAATGCAAGATTTGATTTATATTATTTCCTATTCAAATGCTAGTCCACAAAACAAGAATCTGGACTTATTAAACCCAGATGAAAACTTCACATACACACTAAACAGCCAATCCAATCACTGAACCAATAATCCAGGTACTGTAGGTATCTGTTTGGGGTGAGAAAGATTATTAGAGTTTAAGTCCAAGACTTTGTCTTAAAATTGAGAAGCATTGGATGTCTGAAAAGACTGAAGATAAAGGGAATCAGTTAGAAGACAGCTAGGACCCCTGCAAATGAAAAACATAACGAGGTAAAGTAATTTTCCAAGAAAAAAGAGGCAACCATTTTTCTCGAAAGCTAATGGCAAGATTCTTCAGTAAACAAAATCTTAAAAATAGAATCGTACTGCAGAATTCTTTGTTAAAATTTCGAAAAATAATGGACAATACTAAATTCACAACCACAAAAAATCTGTTTGACATTTCATTCTAAAAATTTAAGGACATTTTCAAAATATTGTTGAATTTACTGTAGTAAAATTTGAGGTCTGTATCTTAAAAAGCTTTGTGGTAGTTAAAAAAAAAAAAAAAACAAAAGTGTCCGGTTTTTTTTCTGAATACTAGGTATAATTTTATACTTAACACTTAGACGACCGGGTGTACCACCGGTGGTACACGCACGTTCGTACGGAATGGACCGGGTGTACCACCGGTGGTACACGCCTGTGAATAGCCTAAACATCGCCGGTCCCACGGGAGAATTCATGAAAAACCATGCCGGTCGTCTAAGTGTTAAGACGCTTTCCATTCTTCTCGGCCTCCAGAAAGCCATGTCCTGTCACCGCTCCCAGTTCGTCTGGTACCGCAAGCTCTACATCCTGCTGTCCCGCTACGCCACCATCAACACACTGAAGACCTGGTCCCGGGATGAGCTCAAGTCCTGTCTGCACTACCAGGAGATAGTGGACGGCATGAAGTATAAGAGCAAGTGGTACGAGAGTCTGGACGACAGTCTGAAGAAGATCAACTCGGAGCAAACCATCAGCTCGCTCGTCAAGTCAGGTAGTGTTTCATGCTCTTTTTTTTCTATTAACCTCTTCCTACCCAACCATTATTTTTGTTTTGTAGTGTTATCACCCCAAAGTACATCTAAATGCACACTGAGAATGTAATGGTATCTTCCCGAGTCAAGGTTTTTTTTTTTTGTAGTGATAAAGCCCCATGTGCATCTAAATGCACAATTAATGTGTACGAGTGTTGATAGTCAATATGAACGAATCCTACACAGAGAAGTTTTTAATCAACACAGTTTACTGTTTTGGTTACATTGGCGCGAACAGTCACAGTAAAAATTTTGCTTGGGAGGATAGCATTACAAAAAAAATGTGCATTTCCATGTACATTGGGTAGGAAGAGGTTTTAAGTGCTTTAACTCTGTTACTAGACAGGTCGTTCACGCCGATTCTTCTGGTGTTTTAAACTTGGGTGTACAGGTTAATAGTCTTAAGGTAGCTCAAAAGAGAATCGGCGCTCTCGACAGAGTCTGACAGAGCTGGAGCTACAGGCAAGTAATTTCGTATTTGCGTATGGAGATGACAGGTTAAAATGTGTTTCACGGAAAGAATTTCACCACAACTACAGTGAGGAGGAGTATTTTTATTTATAAAAGAACTAAGCCTGTGGTGCGATGCGTTCACTGAGGCATGGCCGTGCTGGTGAAAGAATAATATTTATAATGATAATAATAATAACTTTTTATTGACAAGAATAATATTGAGAAAGGGCGTGATTATTGCCTAAGGCAATCTCTGCCATCAAACCCATATTTGGTAGTTAATTTTAACTTTTTAACTACATAACTTTTTTAATTAATTTTATACATAACAGTAGCTTGATCGATAAGGCGGCGGACTTGTAACATGGGGGTCGGTGGTTCAAGTCCCGGTTTCAGTTTAGATCTAGTAAATCAAGTTTGAGTAGTTGTGAGATCACGAAAGTGATCAACACAAATGTGATAACTTTTTTTTGCTGCTGTGATATTGCAACCTCAAGTAAGATTAGGAAAATCCCAAGTAAAAGAAGAAGAGTGAAATAAGAAGAGACCCAAGAGGCAAGATTAAAAGTGGTTGTTTTCTCTTGCACCTATTGAAATGGTTATAATATATTGGTTTTAAGGTTTAAAAAAAAAAACATTTTAGTGATTCTATCTTTATTTGTTTAGGTACTATGGGTTACACCCGCCGCTTCACCAGCCCATCAAACACACACAACGCACACACATCACACCATACACACACCCACACATCACACCATACACACACCCACACATCACACCATACACACACCCACCCACACACCCTCCCACACACCCACACACCCACACAAACGCACACCCACACGCACATACCCACATACACCCAGTCTTTCTCGCTTTGAGTTGATAGGTCGTCACTTCAAATTTCGAGCAAAAATGTCATTTAGGTCAAAAAAAGTAAATATTTTACGTGTTACCCATCCTTTTTTTTTACCTTACCCGGCGTAGCTCAAGAATGGCTCATCAGAAATTCGCGATCGATATGTCAATTGAAAGCTCAAATTCTTGCCTAAAACTTTCTCTCTTTGGGTTGATAGGGCGTCGCGACTAATTTCGAGAAAAAATGTCATTTATATCAAAAAAACGTAAATATTTTTTGCGGCACCCATCTATTTTTTTCCTTACTCATTGTAGCTTATCCTTTGGGTTCTATATTCTAGCGTAGAAGAATTCTCTAATCCAAACGGACGTAAGTTCAAAATTTCAGGTTTCTCGGTCAAAGGGTGAGGATTTGTATAAAGAACATGCATACTCGTACATAGGTACATACACTCATCCTCACAGCTTTCTTTTATAGATATTGTAGATTAATCAAACATTTAATTACCTACCCATTTTAATCCAAACTTCAATTTTATCATTTCTAGTAAGTCTTAAATGAACTAAGACTCGCCCTATATTTCTCTTAAAGTAGGCTCCCTATATTTTTTCCTATAAATGAGTTAAAATATATGTTTTTTATTCATTATTTTTCAAAACTTCTTTTTTGTTGTTGTATATTTACATATTTTTTGTGTTGGTCGGCTCATCTTTATCATTGGTAATTTTTCTGGAGTTAGAGAGTTTATAATATATATTTTATTTTCGTTATTTTTTGGTGGGGGGGATAGGTGGTGGTCCCCCCCTCGGCCTCCTCATCACCCCTTATAGCCGAACCCTATCCTCCTCTGGATGGTTTTTTGTTTGTTTGTTGATTTTGTGTTTTCTTCTGTTTCGTATTTTTTTCTTCTTCTAATTTTTGTCGTTTTTCTTATTGAGTGTTCCGTGTCTTCTTCAGGTTCTTTTCATATTTTTTGTGTTCCGTGTCTTCTTCAGGTTCTTTTCATATTTTTTGTGTTCCGTGTCTTCTTCTGGTTCTTTTTATATTTTTTTTGTGTTCCGTGTCTTCTTCTGGTTCTTTTTATATTTTTTTTGTGTTCCGTGTCTTCTTCTGGTTCTTTTTATATTTTTTTTTGTGTTCCGTGTCTTCTAGAGGTTCTTTTTATATTTTTTTTGTGTTCCGTGTCTTCTTCTAGTTCTTTTTATATTTTTTTGTGTTCCGTGTCTTCTTCTGGTTCTTTTTATATTTTTGTGTTCCGTGTCTTCTTGTGGTTCTTTTCATATTTTTTGTGTTCCGTGTCTTCTTCTAGTTCTTTTCATATTTTTTGTGTTCCGTGTCTTCTTCTAGTTCTTTTCATATTTTTTGTGTTCCGTGTCTTCTTCTGGTTCTTTTTATATTTTTTTGTGTTCCGTGTCTTCTTCTGGTTCTTTTCATATTTTTTGTGTTCCGTGTCTTCTTCAGGTTCTTTTCATATTTTTTGTGTTCCGTGTCTTCTTCAGGTTCTTTTCATATTTTTTGTGTTCCGTGTCTTCTTCTTGTTCTTTTCATATTTTTTGTGTTCCGTGTCTTCTTCTGGTTCTTTTCATATTTTTTGTGTTCCGTGTCTTCTTCTGGTTCTTTTCATATTTTTTGTGTTCCGTGTCTTCTTCAGGTTCTTTTCATATTTTTTGTGTTCCGTGTCTTCTTCTTGTTCTTTTCATATTTTTTGTGTTCCGTGTCTTCTTCTTGTTCTTTTCATATTTTTTGTGTTTCGTGTCTTCTTCTGGTTCTTTTCATATTTTTGTGTGTTTTTGTTGTTTCGTGTCTTCTTCTGGTTCTTTGGTATATTTTTATGTCTTCTTTTTATTTTTGCTATTTTGGTGGGGGTAAGATGGTGATCCCCCCCTCGGCCTCCTCATCACCCCTTATAGCCGAACCCTGTCCTCCTAAGATTTTGATTAATTGCATGCTTCAGTAATCCATAGACAACAGGAACAATTTCGCAGGAACAAAATAACAGTAAAATTATAAAATAAAACAAAACACTAGAATAATAGAATACAAACTGGAAAAACAGGAACAAAGAAACGAACAACAGACGAATTTGAACAGAAATTTTGACACGACAGAAAATTTTGATGTAAATTGAATATGTCTTTTAGTGTGGAGAACAATGTTTGTATTTAAAAACTGATTTTATAAAAAAGTGAATGCGTTGTAGAGACGAAAATGTTGAAGTGGCTAAAAAATCGTAGTTCAAAGTTATAATGAAACCGGAAGTTTTCGAACAACATCTTAGCTAGTAAACAAATGAATAAGGCATTTAAGCCCAGATTATTTATTTACTAGCGGGTTACACCCGCAGGCTTCGCCAGCCCATCAAACACACACACACCTCCGAGGACATACCAGTGCTGAGAAATCGAGATGAGTGAGTGAGTGACTGAGTGAGTGTTAACTTTCTCATTTATATAATATACTTATATAGATTCATCAGTGTAGAAAAAAAAACTAGATTATATTGTTTTACAGTTTTATTACTCATCAAAAGTTATATCACCTGGAAAGTACAATAATAATACCTATTGCTATTTTTCAGACGATTTTGTTAGTGAGGAGATCACGGATGATGCTGAAGATGAGAATGATGCAGACGTTTCCTTTGTGGCCAAAGCCCCCGCAGCTCCATCTGTGGAACCCCCTGCACCCCCCACCCTGCCAGAACCTCGAACCCGCGACCTCTTAACCCCAAGTCCTCAGCCTGACCCGAGAAAACTGGCTGCCAATGAGAGCATCCACAACGGTGAAGTGTACGTTCGAAAGAGTCGATTCCTTATACCCAAAACCTACGGCAGTTTCTA
>CM044962.1:20147843-20196634 GCA_024516035.1 Bactericera cockerelli | reverse complement strand
GGAACAGAAAATTTAAAAGTAAAATAAGTAAGTAAGAATCTTAAACAATTATAAATACTTAATTATGCGTAGATCAAACTAGGTGTTCCAAAAATTCTGGGGGTAGCGGCCAACGCCCTTCCCTAAATCCACGCATTGTGTAATTGGACATTAATATTATAGCCGGCGAGAGGGAACCGAAACCAAAAATTTATGCGCTGTCAATCCCATTATATAGTCATGCATTTATTATACTATGTAAAATCGTCCAAAAAACCATATTTATTTAGTAATAATACAAATTGTCGCTCTAGAATGCTTTTCTTCTCAAAAATACAAGAAAGTTAATTAACAATGACCCAAAAATAGAGGGCCTGTCCGGGATTTGAACCCGGGACCTCTCGCACCCGAAGCGAGAATCATACCCCTAGACCAACAGGCCGTGGAGAAGGAGGAGGAAAATTGTAATATTTAAATCTTCAAAATACAAAAGCAGATATATTATTGATTTGCGGTAGTATTGAACAAAAAACGCAAGCTACAGGGTTGGCTCATCTTTCAATAGTGTCATGTATAGAACTATTTTCATAAAAAGAAAGATTTTAAAGGAATTTTTAACAAAATTTTAGTTCTTCCTTATCACATCGATCAGCTGTTCAGGAGCTCATACCAAAGCTAACAAGTATAAAGCTCATGCACACAATCAAACATGAGACGCTAGGGTCTTGCGCCTGTGGAAATTATTGCCATTGAGAATTAATACAATTAAATTAGCAAAAAAATGTGTATATATGTTTTGGTTATAAAATTAATAAATCAAATTTGAAAGAAATGTTGTTTTTAAGGACATGAATGGATGAATTTCAATCCATATCAAAATCTGTCATTTGATGCTACAAAGTAAAACGCGTGAGATGTGTGGACGCACCTTAAGCTATGACTGAGTTTTAAACTCTCAACTATTTTCAACGATTTACAAATAATGGAGATTTTTTTTCATTTTAATTTGGGTTTCATCTGCATGGTCATATCAAGACGGGGGTGTTAACAACAATGACAACGTCATGATATGACGGAAACTCACAAACCTGCTACCCACATGACCCTCACCCAGCCTGGTTTGAACCGAAATGCGAGCATTACGAAGTCTTCACCTCGCTGGACTTTGCTTAACTTCGGTGATCCTACGAGAACCGGTGCATTCAACGCGCCATCGACGCTGGCTTTTATATTATTTATAAAAGAGAGTTTCACTCACTGACTCACTGATTCATCACTGTTTCTCCGAACTGGTAAGTCCTAGGAAGCTGAAATTTGGTAGGTAGGTAGCTTTTTTTTACGGTAGATGTGCAATAAGACGGGATTTTTCGAAATTCCCACTACAACACCTGCCATTGGCGAAAAAGGATTTTCTGCTTTCACGGCCATGCCTCGGACCGCAAAGCGGGCGACAGCTCGCTAGTCTTATATATCTTTCATATCTGTATATGTTTATAAATAAAGCTACAACTACAAAAGTTGTGAAACATGTTCAATAAATTAATTTGTTGTAGGTTATTTGAATATTGTACAAATGATACCATACTAAAGTAATACGTACGATCAGTTGGTACATTTCTAGCTACAGATTACTTCTTATGCTGTCTGACGCGATAATGTGAAAATAAGTAGGTTTAACATTTCATAGTATAGCGTATAATCATACGGTGCGGCAGGTGAAAAATTTACGTCCTTGGGCCAAATTCTGTATGAACATTTTATGAACCTACCTACTCGCTCTAAGAAATTTTATGATTTGAACATATTCATTTTTTATTTATTACTTGTTGCTGATTGAAAAGTTTTATTATACTGTTTGATCAACTTGCTGTGTAAGATTATGCACTATACGATTAATATTTCCCCATGTTTTTAAGGGTACATGTACTTTTACGCTAGTTACGCTGTATGAAATTACGCTATTTGATCAGTGTGATCACCTACCATAATTTCTGGTGAGTAGTAAAACCTAAAAACAATATCTAATAAAACTCGACTTTCATTATTATTTAAAAATTTCAAAAGATTTTCCATTGAATTTATTCTCCCCAAGTACCTATTTGTTATTAATTTATTTTACTTATTTGAACTCTTATTTTCATTAGTTATGATAAGGGTTTGGTTGTTCTTATCGAAAAGCTAAGTGGCAACTGTTTGAATCCTTTTGTGCTTGAGTTGAGTGATTTTGTGGTAAGATAATTAATAGATAAGGGTAAAGGGAGTAGCATTCTCCAGTTCCATGTAACCAGAGGACAATGTCCGAACACAGCCATGGGGACTCTGATCAAATTTTTGGTCCTTCCGAGAAGCTATCCTTCCTAAACTATCTTAAACTCTTCACCTCACTATCCATCAACTATGTGAGGCAGACAGCAGACAAGCTAGTGGTGCTAGCTGTCATCTACAGCGTATTCAGCTTACTTGCTTACTTCTTGTACATTCTTATCAAAACCTATGTCAGGGATGATCACAATGAGTCAATGAAGAGGGTGTTGATAGTTACCGCCCATCCTGATGATGAATGTATGTTCTTTGGACCCACCATAGTGAATTTGAGAGCGAGGGACATCCCTGTGCACTTGTTATGTCTTTCTCCAGGTAAGAGGAACTGAAAATGTTTTAAGAGTTAGTAGTATGTTTGGTAAAAATTCCATTGAGATGGAAAGATTTACTCTGTAATTATTGGGCAAGAAGAGGTCGAAACTGTTGAGAAGACTGATTCATTTGTTTAAAATAAAAAAAAAAGACTAAAGTCAATTAGTATTTCATCTCACAGTAAGAAAAGTACCTATTGTAGGTAATCACCTGTATAATTGCTGGTCACTTTTCAGTGCCAAAAACATGTTTTAGGGTCTCATTAGCCTAACACCAAATTTCAGGTGTCGGTCTCTGTGACTGGCAGTTATACTCTTATCAAAATATCTCAAGAACTGTAATATAAGCTAGAAATTTTGAATTCTCTGTGCAGATCTAATTATTCAGAAGCAACATGGGACTTGAAACTTTTGGTTGAAATCCATTCTGAGGTAGTGGTATTTTGACTGCCCATTGGTGACATTGCTGGTTAACCCTTCAGTGGGTCCTCAATTGGTACTTATTCTATTCTATTAAATTATTAAATTCTATTAAACTATTAAATCATTCTTTAAAGTACCAAGTTATGGCACTTATGGTATTGATGAAGAAGCTTTAAATGTAGGCAGGGCCTAAACTAACATTTTTTGTGGTAAGTACCTATCTTCAAAGAAGTTCTTTTAAGGATATTCAAAACTAGTCATTCCACCAACATTTTTGCTCATAAAATGACTAAAAAAGCACTAACAAATCTCTTGACTTAACAATTTCAGGAGACTCAGTACCAAACAGCCGACAAGTGAGAAAGTCAGAACTGCGACAGAGCTGTGTTGCCCTTGGTCTTGACGAGAGTCTAGTAGAGCTGAAAAAACACTCTCTCCTCATGGATGGACATCAGAATGAATGGTCACACAAGCTGATTGCCAAGATGATCATGAACAACATTGAAATGTTGAACATTGACACAGTGATCACATTTGACGAAATGGGTGTGAGTGAGCACCCGAATCACATTGCCATTTTTGATGCTATGGCATACTTGACTCTCAACCATGTTTTACCTTCAAGTAAGTGAAATGTGCTTGAATGATATCCTAAGATTTATTTAAGCTACCATATCCTGAGAAGGTTATAATTAGTCTAGCTGGGGGACATTAAACAGGGAGTAGACCAGTGTCTCACTAGAGGATTATAAACAGTGAACAGACTAGCCAACCTTTACTAGCCAGGCTAAGGGTTTAATGGCTTATAGAGAAAAGTCCAAGTCCTCATGATGGTTGATTGCACATAGAAATATGTGGTTCAGGACAAGCCAACTTTATTTCAAAGTTGGCTTCACCTCACCCCTCCAACTGTAGCCAAGCTGGCTACAACAACAACAACAAGGTTATAACTGAAAAATAGATTGTTATTTCTATTTTTTTTTAAACTGTATATGAAAGAGTCAACCTCTGTGGTTGTACTGTTGTGACTACTGTCTGTAGTCCAGAGATCCTGAGTTTTATTTACAGTTGGGAGCAAAATTTTCTATCAGAAATAGGAAATTATGTTCCCTCCAAACACATAAGGCTGGCATTTCTAGCCCAACCCAGGCTGGGTGAAGTTATTGTGGGTTGGTGATACCATTCCCAGCAAATGGACAGTAAAACCTCATCCTGACTATCCCAAAGCAGGACAATAAACAAGTAAGAATTTACTGGATACAATAGATCTAATTAGGTCACAGTGTTAATTTAAGGGTTTCTTTATATGTATTGTAAGGAGAACCGTACAACCAAGTCAGATAATAATACCATTATTAGTGACATCATTGTTAAAATGACACCAAAAAGTTTAATGTGGGTTTCTGGAACAAACCCAGCAATTAGAGTTAATATCAGCATGTTAATAAAAAAAAAGGACATGCCAGGAGCCTAGACATAAGATGTAATTCTTCTCTGTCCATGAGATAGGTAGTATCTGTGTGTATCTCAATGATCTCATGGGCATAAACATTCTTTTTATAAATAGTGACATCATGTTATGTAATCTATATCAGAAGAATGAGGTTTTTCAATTTTATTGGTATTATTTCCCTCCCAGATGTTGGCTTTTACTCATTGGACAGTGTGAATCGGCTACGGAAGTATTCCTTCATGTTGGATTTCCTCACCAGCTTCTTTCTATCAGAGCTCTGTCTCATTTCCAGCTTGAAGCAGCAGTACCAAGTTGTGGTAAGTGTCTTCATTTTATTTGTGGACTTGTACTTTGTAGTTACCTATCTTGAAAAATAATTTTGGCCCAGGAAAAAAAAAAATCAAATTTCATAATGCAAGATTTGATTTATATTATTTCCTATTCAAATGCTAGTCCACAAAACAAGAATCTGGACTTATTAAACCCAGATGAAAACTTCACATACACACTAAACAGCCAATCCAATCACTGAACCAATAATCCAGGTACTGTAGGTATCTGTTTGGGGTGAGAAAGATTATTAGAGTTTAAGTCCAAGACTTTGTCTTAAAATTGAGAAGCATTGGATGTCTGAAAAGACTGAAGATAAAGGGAATCAGTTAGAAGACAGCTAGGACCCCTGCAAATGAAAAACATAACGAGGTAAAGTAATTTTCCAAGAAAAAAGAGGCAACCATTTTTCTCGAAAGCTAATGGCAAGATTCTTCAGTAAACAAAATCTTAAAAATAGAATCGTACTGCAGAATTCTTTGTTAAAATTTCGAAAAATAATGGACAATACTAAATTCACAACCACAAAAAATCTGTTTGACATTTCATTCTAAAAATTTAAGGACATTTTCAAAATATTGTTGAATTTACTGTAGTAAAATTTGAGGTCTGTATCTTAAAAAGCTTTGTGGTAGTTAAAAAAAAAAAAACAAAAGTGTCCGGTTTTTTTTCTGAATACTAGGTATAATTTTATACTTAACACTTAGACGACCGGGTGTACCACCGGTGGTACACGCACGTTCGTACGGAATGGACCGGGTGTACCACCGGTGGTACACGCCTGTGAATAGCCTAAACATCGCCGGTCCCACGGGAGAATTCATGAAAAACCATGCCGGTCGTCTAAGTGTTAAGACGCTTTCCATTCTTCTCGGCCTCCAGAAAGCCATGTCCTGTCACCGCTCCCAGTTCGTCTGGTACCGCAAGCTCTACATCCTGCTGTCCCGCTACGCCACCATCAACACACTGAAGACCTGGTCCCGGGATGAGCTCAAGTCCTGTCTGCACTACCAGGAGATAGTGGACGGCATGAAGTATAAGAGCAAGTGGTACGAGAGTCTGGACGACAGTCTGAAGAAGATCAACTCGGAGCAAACCATCAGCTCGCTCGTCAAGTCAGGTAGTGTTTCATGCTCTTTTTTTTCTATTAACCTCTTCCTACCCAACCATTATTTTTGTTTTGTAGTGTTATCACCCCAAAGTACATCTAAATGCACACTGAGAATGTAATGGTATCTTCCCGAGTCAAGGTTTTTTTTTTTTTGTAGTGATAAAGCCCCATGTGCATCTAAATGCACAATTAATGTGTACGAGTGTTGATAGTCAATATGAACGAATCCTACACAGAGAAGTTTTTAATCAACACAGTTTACTGTTTTGGTTACATTGGCGCGAACAGTCACAGTAAAAAATTTTGCTTGGGAGGATAGCATTACAAAAAAAATGTGCATTTCCATGTACATTGGGTAGGAAGAGGTTTTAAGTGCTTTAACTCTGTTACTAGACAGGTCGTTCACGCCGATTCTTCTGGTGTTTTAAACTTGGGTGTACAGGTTAATAGTCTTAAGGTAGCTCAAAAGAGAATCGGCGCTCTCGACAGAGTCTGACAGAGCTGGAGCTACAGGCAAGTAATTTCGTATTTGCGTATGGAGATGACAGGTTAAAATGTGTTTCACGGAAAGAATTTCACCACAACTACAGTGAGGAGGAGTATTTTTATTTATAAAAGAACTAAGCCTGTGGTGCGATGCGTTCACTGAGGCATGGCCGTGCTGGTGAAAGAATAATATTTATAATGATAATAATAATAACTTTTTATTGACAAGAATAATATTGAGAAAGGGCGTGATTATTGCCTAAGGCAATCTCTGCCATCAAACCCATATTTGGTAGTTAATTTTAACTTTTTAACTACATAACTTTTTTAATTAATTTTATACATAACAGTAGCTTGATCGATAAGGCGGCGGACTTGTAACATGGGGGTCGGTGGTTCAAGTCCCGGTTTCAGTTTAGATCTAGTAAATCAAGTTTGAGTAGTTGTGAGATCACGAAAGTGATCAACACAAATGTGATAACTTTTTTTTGCTGCTGTGATATTGCAACCTCAAGTAAGATTAGGAAAATCCCAAGTAAAAGAAGAAGAGTGAAATAAGAAGAGACCCAAGAGGCAAGATTAAAAGTGGTTGTTTTCTCTTGCACCTATTGAAATGGTTAAAATATATTGGTTTTAAGGTTTAAAAAAAAAAACATTTTAGTGATTCTATCTTTATTTGTTTAGGTACTATGGGTTACACCCGCCGCTTCACCAGCCCATCAAACACACACAACGCACACACATCACACCATACACACACCCACACATCACACCATACACACACCCACACATCACACCATACACACACCCACCCACACACCCTCCCACACACCCACACACCCACACAAACGCACACCCACACGCACATACCCACATACACCCAGTCTTTCTCGCTTTGAGTTGATAGGTCGTCACTTCAAATTTCGAGCAAAAATGTCATTTAGGTCAAAAAAAGTAAATATTTTACGTGTTACCCATCCTTTTTTTTACCTTACCCGGCGTAGCTCAAGAATGGCTCATCAGAAATTCGCGATCGATATGTCAATTGAAAGCTCAAATTCTTGCCTAAAACTTTCTCTCTTTGGGTTGATAGGGCGTCGCGACTAATTTCGAGAAAAAATGTCATTTATATCAAAAAAACGTAAATATTTTTTGCGGCACCCATCTATTTTTTTCCTTACTCATTGTAGCTTATCCTTTGGGTTCTATATTCTAGCGTAGAAGAATTCTCTAATCCAAACGGACGTAAGTTCAAAATTTCAGGTTTCTCGGTCAAAGGGTGAGGATTTGTATAAAGAACATGCATACTCGTACATAGGTACATACACACATCCTCACGCAGCAATACTTAGCCGAACCATTTTTGCGTTGCGACTTAGCCGAACTTAAGAAAAGTTTGTCCAATTTGAATAAGGTTTATATCAATTGATAGCAATTTCAATTTAAGAGATACACACTTCTCGGTTTTTTTTACAATTCTCAACCATTTTGAAAATAAGTGAAAAATTCTAACGTTCTGCTAATTCCCGAGCGCGAAGCGACCAGTGCCGGTCTCTAAAATTTCCTCACTCAGCAATACTTAGCCGAACCATTTTTGCGTTTGATACTTAGCAGAACACGCAAATGAAAAAATAGTACTTAACCGAACATTAACGATTTTTGAGCCAGCGTTGAAGGCACCGGTTCTTGTAGGATCACCGAAGTTGAGCAACGTACAGCGAGGTGTAGACTTCGTGATGCTGGCATTCCGGCCCAACAAAGGCTGGGTGAGGTTTATGTGGATACCCGATTTTTAGTTTCCTGCGAATAGAGGGTAACACCCCCGTCGTCATATGACCATGCAGTAAAAAGTGAGGTTTAACGTCGTTTTAAAAAAATAAATAATTGAAAAGTATATTATTGTCTTAACATAGCTTTGCTCGGGCAGGGAAATGAAATGATTTTTTTTTTTTTTTTAAGTGGGGTTTAACGTCGCTTTCAACTGCCATGGTCATATGACGACGGGGGTTTTACCCTCCATTCGCAGGAAACTCACAAACCTGCTACTCACATTGACCTCACCCAGCCTGAGTGGGGCCGGGAAAAGCCAGCGTCACGAGAATTAGAATTTGAATGGTCACCCATCCAAGTCTTAACCTCGCTGGATGTCGCTTAACTTCGGTGTTCTGAAGGGAACCGGTGTATTCAACATGCCATCGACGCTGGCTAATGAAATGATTAAATCAAGGCATTATCTACTTAATGGAACGAAACTTTACGTGTGATAAGTTTGGTCAAATGAATCAGGTCCTACTATTACTTCCGATAAATTTCTAATATAAAAATTATATAATAGGAATGAAACATTTAAGTTCTCAGGAAATTATTATACACAACTCTTAGTAAAACAAAATAATAATCATCGAAATAATTTGAAGATAAAAAACACTGCCAATTATGGACACAATACTTCCTCGTGATTATTTCACATTATATACACGTGGGAATTCTGAAATTTTATACTAAATCACTTGTATCTCCAGAACCGCTTAACCGATTTTCTTCAAATTTGTTCCACATGGTAGAATATTATTTTTCCTACATTCTAGATTCTACAAAAAATTCTGTATAGGCAAGTTGTGGACAGTATTTTTTAACTTTTTTGTCCCAAATTTCGGATTTACTTAAATATCACAGTTAAATTATAATTAATTAATATTGAAAAGCCCATGTAAAAGAATAATATGCATATACACAAAAAGTTTCATCAAATTCGGGTGTACCGTTCACGAGACATAAGCGTTTAAGTAAAAAGTTAGTGGTCAGGCGCATGGTCTCTGTCACCCAGAACCGCTCGTACAACTTTAATGAATTTAAAATGGGACCATCTACAGAACGTGTCCTATATGTGTGCCAAATTTCATCAAAATCCGTTGAGTAGTTTTCTGAGATTTGCGCGTTACAAGAAATATTTTTAAGAGACCGACAGATCGACGGACTGACAGACGGACACAAAACCAATGTTGCTCAGGAGATTATGAAACGTCCAGAAATATGAAAAAATTGAAATTTACAAAAACGAACACAATACTTCCGATTTCTAATATTAGAAATTTCTCGGAAGTAATACACTGTCAATAAATTATTAACACAATACTTCCTCGTGATTGGTTCACATTGTATACACGTGGCAATTTTGAGATTTTATACTTAAGCTCACTGGTTAAGCACTCGCTTCCTATGCGGAAGGTCCCGGGTCTGAACCCCGGCGCCGACAAAAATTTGTATTCAAAATTTGGTTACAGTTGTTTGTAAGGAATACCTTTCGGTGCGCTCGTGTTGACTCAGCACCTAAATGGTAAGTATTGTGTCACTTCTCGCCCATCAGAGTGGAGGCATACTACGGGATGGGCAGGCTACAACACAGAACACAAGCTTCTACAGTATTAGCTCCTGTTCATAGCTACGAAATAAAAAAGGCTGTTAAACACTCATGTTTAAAAAATAAAATAAAACTCCTTTGTATCTCTTGTACAGTGCACTGGTAGTCAAGTGGATAAAGCGCTAGTCTGGTGATCCAGGTAGTGTAGGGATTCGTTGGTTCGAATCCCACCCAGTGCATGAATTTTTCCTCATTTATTTGAGTTTGTAACCACAAAATAATAAGACTCTGAGGGTTAAGGTGGTAGAAAATGCTTTGAGCATTAACCTCGCCTGGTGGTTACCTTCCACTATAGAGTGATACTAGCCGTTTGCCCGTGCTTTGCAACGGGACTAAATTTCAAATTTACTAAGGCATGGCCGTACTGCTGGACAGCAATGCCTTTTTGAACTTTTTATAATTTTTCTGGACAAAGCGATAATGGTTTTGGGGGGGTCAATTCTTAGACATTTTGCGCTATCTCTTACCGTTTTGGCTAAACAACTCCGGACAAACAAACAAACATAGGTAGGTAGGTAGGTAGTCCTTTTTTCTGTTTTATATATAGAGACTAGCGGGCTGTCGCCCGCTTTGCGGGCCGAGGCATGGCCGTGAAAGCAAAAAATCCTTTTTCGTCAATGGCAGGTGTTGTAGTGGGAGTTTCGAAAAATCCCGTCTTATTGCACATCTAGACTATAAGACAAAGCTACCTACCAAATTTCAGCTTCCTAGGACTTACGGTTTGGGCTGTAGAGCGATGATCAGTCAGTGGTCAGTGGTCAGTGACTACTTTGACATTTATATATAGAGATTATATCTCAAACTGCTTAACCGATTTTCTTCAAATTTTATAAGTATATGGTAGAATACCGTTTTTCCTACAAAACCAACTCCACAAAAAGTTCTGTAGCGGCAAGTCATATAGACGTTATTTTTGCACTTTTTTGTAAAAAAAAAATTGGATTTCCTAAATATCAAAGCTTATGATTTAGCTATATAAATGCACAATGAGAACGCTAACTCCCAGCATATATACATACATAATTTCGTGACAATTGGGTGTATCGTTCAAGAGATATAAGCCTTTAAGTAAAAATTTAGTGGTCAGGCACATGGTCTGTATCACCAAGAAGCGATAGTGCGAAGTTAATGAATTTAAAATGGGACCACCTACAATACGTCTCCTATACCTATTATATGTGTACAAAATTTCGTCAAAATCTCGAAAGTAATGAGAAGTTGTAAAGTCGGCAATAATATAATTACCTCCATTCTCCCTTTGTTTTTATTTCTAACGGTCTGAATTTCGTAAAACACAACCTTTTTTTTATATGAGTTGCATCTGTACTTTGCCTTTGGAGCGTGGTAGGTATCCCCTTTTATAAGAAGGCCATTAAATACAAGAGATCTGCACTTTTAAATCTAAACCAAATTTGATCCTTTATTATGTCTTTACAACTATGACTTTCTCACAGACCCTCCACAGGAGAAGGCAAAATACTGCTATATACCTATCTATTAGTCATGTGGTTGTGAGTTCGAGATTGTTGAATGCTATAATAATTCAGAAAGCAATAGGCAATGTTGGTATGATCAGATCCGTCAGAAAGAGAATAAAATACACTGCCAATTATGGACACAATACTTCCTCGTGAATGGCATTCAAATTTTTCTACTTTTATTATCGCTAGAAGCAGAGATTTTTTTTACTGAATCACTTGTATTTACAAATGTTCTAAGGGTTGGGTGGAAGAGATTGCCACAGACAATATATAACCCCGCCCTTTAGGTAGGACATTAACTTCATTCTCTTTTTTTGGTTCTTGTATCTTTGCTCAATCTTTTTGTTTTTCTTTATAATTTCATTGTATTTTACTGTATATATTTTTGTTCTATCTAATTAAACTTACTATAATATAATGTTCTCAACTGATTCTCTTCAAATTTATTTATATGGCAAGCGGCCACAACGGAGTCCCAAAAATAGTATGCATATAGCAGTATTTTCGCTACTTCCGTGGAGGGTCTGTGGGAAGTTAATAGTTGTTAATACATAATAAAGGATCAAATTTGGTTTCGGTTTAAAAGTGCAGATCTCTTGTATTTTATGGCTTCATTACCAAGGGGCATACGACCTACCTACCACGCTCCAAAGGCAAAAGTACAGATGCAACTCATAAATAAAAAAGGTGTGTTTTATTCAAACCGTTAGAAATAAAAAAAGGGAGAATGGAGGAAATCATCCTGTACAGTTTGCCGACTTCAGATAGTCAGGATGGGGGTTTTACCCTCCATTCGTTAGGAATTGTACCAGCTACCCACTAGGGCCGGAAAAGTCAGCCTCACGTGTTCGGAGGGAATAGAAATTTCTGTGCGAAAAGTCTGCTTCAACCGGGAATTGAACTTAGGACTACGGGCAGTAGTCACAACCCTTACGCCATGGAGGCTGGTAAATTTTGGGGATTCCATTACTTTCCTTTCTATATATAGGATAAGGAAAGTAAAAAAGTTATGTTTTAGTTTTATTAAATTCAGACGGTTAGAAGTAAAATTAAAGGGAGAGAATGAAGGAAATTATCCTGTTCCTCGACTTTACAACTTCTTATTTTATTATAGTTAGCTAATAAGTTCCCTCTATGATTAGTTTTAAATCTAGTCTTTAGTTCACTGACAATGCCATAACTGGCGAAACAGCCATCTGAAAATAAATAATTAAGTAAAACAAAAAAGCCAAATATTTTTTATCTTCAAATTATTTCGACATAATATGGACGCACGAATATCTCAGTGATTAAGAACTCGCTTGCCATGCATGCGGAAGGTCCCGGGTTCGAACCCTCGCGAAAACAATAGAACTAGTATTCAAAATTTGGTTATACTTGTTTGAAGGGGATATTTTCCTGTGCGTTCTTTTTGACCCAACACCTAAAATCTCAGAAACTACCGAACGAATGTCAACGAAATTTTGTAAACATACATACATGTAGGGGACGTATTGTAGATGGTCCAATTTTAAATCTATTAACTTTGTATGAGCTTCTTGGTAATAAAAACCGTGCGCCTGACCTCTAACCATATCTCGTGAACAGTTATATCTTGTACCACGAAACGAAGAGATACCGGATGAAATGCTTCTTGATTATTTGTGGAAATGTGTGTATGTATGTCCTACCATTAACGTGCGTCAACATTTTTCTGGACCACCCTATAAAATTAGATTAAGTTGAAGAATTAACCTTCAGTTTTGAGGTTGTAAAATATCGGTTCGTTCCATTAGTACCATATTATATTCGGTGTTTGCAATTTCCTAGCCTACCGCAAAACCGAAATGTGAAGTTCACTATCCTTAATTTTATTTGGGGTGTGGATGATGAGATTGACCCCTGTCGTACCCCTGTTTATTCATACTTTCAATATTCATCTTGATCAAAAGACTCCACCGATTTGGGTCTTGGAAAATAATCCCAACTCTCCTCCCTCCCTCTTTCTCTCTCTCTCTCTCTCTCTCTCTCTCTCTCTCTCTCTCTCTCTTTCTCTCTCTCTCTCTCACGTTTGACTTCCGTAAAAAAAAACTTCCGTACCGCCAACAAGAAAGCCACAAAGGCTCCTTCAAAATGATTGCATAACTTGGAGATATGAAGGGGTTTTTGAAAAACAAAAATTGATTTCAATAGTTCTCAACTAACGATTAAGCATGGACTAACACAGATTTTTGATACTTGCATTTTTGCCAGGTTTTCAGACCTTTGAAAGTTCGAGGTAGGCCAAAATAGACATTTTTGATAAGAAATGGACAGAATGAAATAATATGTTGATGTTTTTATGCCAATTTGGGATAACGTTTCGCAAGATCTGCCTAATTTCGTTTAGTTTTTTGAAATCGTATGCATAGTTTTTGATAACCCAGGTTATTCTTAACTCAGTTGTGCGTCAGAAGTGTTTTCCGTTAAAAAGTAACCCTTTATGTAAAATGACTGAAAATGAACGAGAACAGCTTATCTTACAATCTACTAGATCTATCGATAACACTTTAGTTCATTCAAATCGGACGTACGGTTCGAAAGATAAGTTCATTCGATTTCTGAAAAGATCCAAAATCTCAGATCAAGTCAAATCTTAAACAAAACATGTCGACATATAACCTCTTCTCTAAGGATTTTTTTTTCAAATTTGAACTGAAGATGGGCAGTGGGAATAAAGCCTTACCAAGCATTTGGAACAACTGTTTGCAGACTCAGCGAAAGTTGAAGGGGATTTTATCATATTTGACATTTTGCCTTCAATTTTCATCAAGTATGCAATTTTAGGTATTTTAAACTAAATTTTAGCGAGAAGTAGTCAAAATTATACGTTTTTGGTTCCCAAAAAATTTCCGTACCGCCAACAGAAAGCCATAAAGGCTCCTTCAAAATGATTGCATAACTTGGATATATGAAGGGTTTTTGAAAAACAAAAGTTGATTTCAATAGCTCTCAACTAACGATTAAGCATGGACTAACACAGATTTTTGATGCTTGCATTTTTGCCAGGTTTTCAGACCTTTGAAAGTTCGAGGTAGGCCAAAATAGACATTTTTGATAAGAAATGGACAGAAGAAATAATATGTTGATGTTTTTATGCTAATTTGGATAACGTTTCACAACATCTGCCTAATTTCGTTTATTTTTTTGAAATCATATGCATAGTTTTTGATAACCCGGTTATTCTTAACCCAGTTGTGCGTCAAAAGTGTTTCCGTTAAAAAGTAACCCTTTATTAAAATGACAGAAAATGAACGAGACAGCTTATCTTACAATCTACTAGATCTATCGATAACACTTTAGTTCATTCAAATCGACGTACGGTTCGAAAGATAAGTTCATTCGATTTCTGAAAAGATCCAAAATCTCAGATCAAGTCAAATCTTAAACAAAACATGTCGACATATAACCTCTTCTTAAGGATTTTCTTTCAAATTTGAACTGAAGATAGCCAGTGGTAATAAAGCCTTACCAAGCATTTGGAACAACTTGTTTGCAGACTCAGCGAAAGTTGAAGGGTATTTTATCATATTTGACATTTTGCCTTCAATTTCATCAAGTATGCAATTTTAGGTATTTTAAACTAAATTTTAGCGAGAGTAGTCAAAAATATACTTTTTGGTTCCCAAAAATTTCCGTACCGCCAACAGGAAAGCCATAAAGGCTCCTTCAAAATGATTGCATAACTTGGATATATGAAGGGTTTTTGAAAAACAAAATTGATTTCAATAGTCTCAACTAACGATTAAGCATGGACTAACACAGATTTTTGATCTTGCATTTTTGCCAGGTTTTCAGACCTTTGAAAGTTCGAGGTAGGCCAAAATAGACATTTTTGATAAGAAATGGACAGAATGAAATAATATGTTGATGTTTTTATGCCAATTTGGGATAACGTTTCCAAATCTGCCTAATTTCGTTTATTTTTTGAAATCTATGCATAGTTTTTGATAACCAGGTTATCTAACCAGTTGTGCGTCAAAAGTGTTTTCCGTTAAAAAGTAACCCTTTATTAAAATGACGAAAATGAACGAGACAGCTTATCTTACAATCTACTAGATCTATCGATAACACTTTAGTTCATTCAAATCGACGTACGTTCGAAAGATAAGTTCATTCGATTTCTGAAAAGATCCAAAATCTCAGATCAAGTCAAATCTTAAACAAAACATGTCGACATATAACCTCTTCTTAAGATTTTTTTCAAATTTGAACTGAAGATGGCCAGTGGTGAATAAAGCCTTACCAAGCATTTGGAACCTTGTTTGCAGACTCAGCGAAAGTTGAAGGGTATTTTATCATATTTGACATTTTGCCTTCAATTTTCATCAAGTATGCAATTTTAGGTATTTTAAACTAAATTTTAGCGAGAAGTAGTCAAAATTATACGTTTTTGGTTCCCAAAAATTTCCGTACCGCCAACAGAAAGCCATAAAGGCTCCTTCAAAATGATTGCATAACTTGGATATATGAAGGGGTTTTGAAAAAAAAAGTTGATTTCAATAGCTCTCAACTAACGATTAAGCATGGACTAACACAGATTTTTGATCTTGCATTTTTGCCAGGTTTTCAGACCTTTGAAAGTTCGAGGTAGGCCAAAATAGACATTTTGATAAGAAATGGACAGAATGAAATAATATGTTGATGTTTTTATGCTAATTTGGGATAACGTTTCACAACATCTGCCTAATTTCGTTATTTTTTGAAATCATATGCATAGTTTTTTGATAACCCAGTTATTCTTAACCCAGTTGTGCGTCAAAGTGTTTCCGTTAAAAAGTAACCCTTTATTAAAATGACAGAAAATGAACGAGACAGCTTATCTTACAATCTACTAGATCTATCGATAACACTTAGTTCATTCAAATCGGACGTACGGTTCGAAAGATAAGTTCATTCGATTCTGAAAAGATCCAAAATCTCAGATCAAGTCAAATCTTAAACAAAACATGTCGACATATAACCTCTTCTTAAGGATTTTTTCAAATTTGAACTGAAGATGCAGTGGTGAATAAAGCCTTACCAAGCATTTGGAACCTTTTTGCAACTCAGCGAAAGTTGAAGGGATTTTATCATATTGACATTTGCCTTCAATTTCATCAAGTATGCAATTTTAGGTATTTTAAACTAAATTTTAGAGAGAAGTAGTCAAAATATAAATTTTTGGTTCCCAAAAAATTTCCGTACCGCCAACAGGAAAGCCAAAAGGCTCCTTAAAATGATTGCATAACTGGATATATGAAGGGGTTTTGAAAAACAAAGTTGATTTCAATAGCTCTCAACTAACGATTAACATGGACTAACACAGATTTTTGATGCTTGCATTTTTGCCAGGTTTTCAGACCTTTGAAAGTTCGAGTAGGCCAAAATAGACATTTTTGATAAGAAATGGACAGAATGAAATAATATGTTGATGTTTTTATGCTAATTTGGGATAACGTTTCCAACATCTGCCTAATTTCGTTTATTTTTTTGAAATCATATGCATAGTTTTTTGATAACCCAGTTGTGCGTCAAAAGTGTTTTCCGTTAAAAAGTAACCCTTTATTTAAAATGACAGAAAATGAACGAGGACAGCTTATCTTACAATCTACTAGATCTATCGATAACACTTTAGTTCATTCAAATCGGACGTACGGTTCGAAAGATAAGTTCATTCGATTTCTGAAAAGATCCAAAATCTCAGATCAAGTCAAATCTTAAACAAAACATGTCGACATATAACCTCTTCTTTAAGGATTTTTTTTTCAAATTTGAACTGAAGATAGGCAGTGGTGAATAAAGCCTTACCGCCAGCGTCGATGGCATGTTGAATACACCGGTTCCCTTCAGAACACCGAAGTTAAGCGACATCCAGCGAGGTTAAGATTTGGATGGGTGACCATTCAAATTCTAATTCTCGTGACGCTGGCTTTTCCTGGCCCCACTCAGGCTGGGTGAGGTCAATGTGAGTAGCAGGTTTGTGAGTTTCCTGCGAATGGAGGGTAAAACCCCCGTCGTGATATGACCTTGGCAGTTGAAAGCGACGTTAAACCCCACTTAAAAAAAAAAAAAAAAGCCTTACCAAGCATTTGGAACCACTTGTTTGCAGACTCAGCGAAAGTTGAAGGGGTATTTTATCATATTTGACATTTCGCCTTCAATTTTCATCAAGTATGCAATTTTTGGTATTTTAAACTAAATTTTTTCTACGTACATTTTCAAATTTCATTTTTCTCAGTGTAAAAATAGTATTTAGTAGTACAATACACCCGTCAAAAGTAAAAATAGTATTTAGCTGTACAATACACCCGTCAAAAGTAAAAATAGTATTTAGTAGTACAATACACCCGTCAAAAGTAAAAATAGTATTTAGCTGTACAATACACCCGTCAAAAGTAAAAATAGTATTTAGCTGTACAATACACCCGTCAAAAGTAAAAATAGTATTTAGTAGTACAATACACCCGTCAAAAGTAAAAATAGTATTTAGCTGTACAATACACCCGTCAAAAGTAAAAATAGTATTTAGTAGTACAATACACCCGTCAAAAGTAAAAATAGTATTTAGCTGTACAATACACCCGTCAAAAGTAAAAATAGTATTTAGTAGTACAATACACCCGTCAAAAGTAAAAATAGTATTTAGTAGTATAATACACCCGTCAAAAGTAAAAATAGTATTTAGTAGTAGAATACACCCGTCAAAAGTAAAAATAGTATTTAGTAGTACAATACACCCGTCAAATGTAAAAATAGTATTTAGCTGTACAATGTACCCGTCAAAAATAAAAATAGTATTCAGTAGTAGGTATAATACACCCGTTAAAAGTAAAAATAGTAACTATGTACGAGTACTTGGTACCGCTCTTGGGCATAATATTATAATACGGTAGTCACTTTGAACTTGCAGCAAAAGAATCATACACGTGAAAAAAGATTTATCATTCGTCTGGCAGGTTTCAATTTTTTCAAACTAAATAAATGTGGATAATGTGGATATGTGGAATCGCTCCTCTATTCTACATACCTAGGTATTCCGCTTAGGCTGTGTTTCATACAAACAAATTTCTCTTCCATTCATTCCACTTTTCAGGTAAAAGAGGTAGCTAAATTAAATTAAGAACAATCAATGCAAAAATTCAAGCTCACGATTAGCTCAGTGGCTAAGCAGTTGTGCAAAAGGTCCCCGGGTTCGATCGCCGGAGCCGACAAAAAATTGTATTCTAAATTTGGTTATAGTTGTTTGTAAGGGATACCATCCGGTGCTCTCGTGATGACCCAGCACCTAAATGGGTAGTAATGAGTCACTTCTCGCCCATCAACACAAACCACAAAGGTCTATAGTAGCTCCTGTTTCATGGCTAAGAAATAAAAAAAGTCCTTGAAACAATCACCTTTTTCTTTTTTTTTTTAAAAAAAAGAAACAAAATCAAAATTTATGATCACGGATCGTTCCACTTGTAGATACACTCCGCTGAGGGTATAATTATGTTCCACTTGTAGAGGTTATGGTAAAGCCTTATTCCTCAAATCCTCATCCTTACGAGAATTCTTTTGGAATTTCCAGCTGCAGAGGTAAACTAAGTAGATTTACTGGAAATTTTCCAATACACATATAAATGTAAATTATAAATTATATTAACGGATTAAACAGATACAAAATTACACTTAAAGAGTATCTTGGACTTCCAGAAGTCGGGACGAGCAGTTGAAACAAAAAAAAAAAATTAACGAAATTTCAACAAAAAAAACCGTAGCTTCGATACTGATTTTTGGTTCGGCTAATTATTGCTGCGTAAGAATATACGTAAAAGAAAAATCAATATTTAGACGAACATCAATTTTATTGGGGTTTTTGTAAAATGAGAAAGACTATCCAATATTTATTTTTCAAATTATTAATACAATTTCTTCAACTCATTCTCTATGCGCCAATACCACTCAGAAAACTTAAAAAGTTTTATTTTCAATGAAAATGGAGAAAAGAATTAGCCGAACCTCTAATGGTTCGGCTAAGTATTGGATATTTGTGTAAAGTTCGGCTAAGTATTAATTTTTCTTTTACGCGTTCGGCTAATTATTAAGCCGTAAACACACTCATCCTCACAGCTTTCTTTTATAGATATTGTAGATTAATCAAACATTTAATTACCTACCCATTTTAATCCAAACTTCAATTTTATCATTTCTAGTAAGTCTTAAATGAACTAAGACTCGCCCTATATTTCTCTTAAAGTAGGCTCCCTATATTTTTTCCTATAAATGAGTTAAAATATATGTTTTTTATTCATTATTTTTCAAAACTTCTTTTTTGTTGTTGTATATTTACATATTTTTTGTGTTGGTCGGCTCATCTTTATCATTGGTAATTTTTCTGGAGTTAGAGAGTTTATAATATATATTTTATTTTCGTTATTTTTTGGTGGGGGGGATAGGTGGTGGTCCCCCCCTCGGCCTCCTCATCACCCCTTATAGCCGAACCCTATCCTCCTCTGGATGGTTTTTTGTTTGTTTGTTGATTTTGTGTTTTCTTCTGTTTCGTATTTTTTTCTTCTTCTAATTTTTGTCGTTTTTCTTATTGAGTGTTCCGTGTCTTCTTCAGGTTCTTTTCATATTTTTTGTGTTCCGTGTCTTCTTCAGGTTCTTTTCATATTTTTTGTGTTCCGTGTCTTCTTCTGGTTCTTTTTATATTTTTTTTGTGTGTTCCGTGTCTTCTTCTGGTTCTTTTTATATTTTTTTTGTGTTCCGTGTCTTCTTCTGGTTCTTTTTATATTTTTTTTGTGTTCCGTGTCTTCTAGAGGTTCTTTTTATTTTTTTTGTGTTCCGTGTCTTCTTCTAGTTCTTTTTATATTTTTTTGTGTTCCGTGTCTTCTTCTGGTTCTTTTTATATTTTTGTGTTCCGTGTCTTCTTGTGGTTCTTTTCATATTTTTTGTGTTCCGTGTCTTCTTCTAGTTCTTTTCATATTTTTTGTGTTCCGTGTCTTCTTCTAGTTCTTTTCATATTTTTTGTGTTCCGTGTCTTCTTCTGGTTCTTTTTATATTTTTTTGTGTTCCGTGTCTTCTTCTGGTTCTTTTCATATTTTTTGTGTTCCGTGTCTTCTTCAGGTTCTTTTCATATTTTTTGTGTTCCGTGTCTTCTTCAGGTTCTTTTCATATTTTTTGTGTTCCGTGTCTTCTTCTTGTTCTTTTCATATTTTTTGTGTTCCGTGTCTTCTTCTGGTTCTTTTCATATTTTTTGTGTTCCGTGTCTTCTTCTGGTTCTTTTCATATTTTTTGTGTTCCGTGTCTTCTTCAGGTTCTTTTCATATTTTTTGTGTTCCGTGTCTTCTTCTTGTTCTTTTCATATTTTTTGTGTTCCGTGTCTTCTTCTTGTTCTTTTCATATTTTTTGTGTTTCGTGTCTTCTTCTGGTTCTTTTCATATTTTTGTGTGTTTTTGTTGTTTCGTGTCTTCTTCTGGTTCTTTGGTATATTTTTATGTCTTCTTTTTATTTTTGCTATTTTGGTGGGGGGTAAGATGGTGATCCCCCCCTCGGCCTCCTCATCACCCCTTATAGCCGAACCCTGTCCTCCTAAGATTTTGATTAATTGCATGCTTCAGTAATCCATAGACAACAGGAACAATTTCGCAGGAACAAAATAACAGTAAAATTAATAAAATAAAACAAAACACTAGAATAATAGAATACAAACTGGAAAAACAGGAACAAAGAAACGAACAACAGACGAATTTGAACAGAAATTTTGACACGACAGAAAATTTTGATGTAAATTGAATATGTCTTTTAGTGTGGAGAACAATGTTTGTATTTAAAAACTGATTTTATAAAAAAGTGAATGCGTTGTAGAGACGAAAATGTTGAAGTGGCTAAAAAATCGTAGTTCAAAGTTATAATGAAACCGGAAGTTTTCGAACAACATCTTAGCTAGTAAACAAATGAATAAGGCATTTAAGCCCAGATTATTTATTTACTAGCGGGTTACACCCGCAGGCTTCGCCAGCCCATCAAACACACACACACACCTCCTAGGACATACCAGTGCTGAGAAATCGAGATGATTGAGTGAGTGACTGAGTGAGTGTTAACTTTCTCATTTATATAATATACTTATATAGATTCATCTGTGTAGAAAAAAAAACTAGATTATATTGTTTTACAGTTTTATTTACTCATCAAAAGTTATATCACCTGGAAAGTACAATAATAATACCTATTGCTATTTTTCAGACGATTTTGTTAGTGAGGAGATCACGGATGATGCTGAAGATGAGAATGATGCAGACGTTTCCTTTGTGGCCAAAGCCCCCGCAGCTCCATCTGTGGAACCCCCTGCACCCCCCACCCTGCCAGAACCTCGAACCCGCGACCTCTTAACCCCAAGTCCTCAGCCTGACCCGAGAAAACTGGCTGCCAATGAGAGCATCCACAACGGTGAAGTGTACGTTCGAAAGAGTCGATTCCTTATACCCAAAACCTACGGCAGTTTCTACAATTCCTCTTCGTCTGAAGCTTCGGATGATAAAGATGACGGAGAAACATCCTCCTCGTCAAACACAAGTCTAGATAAAATAAAAGCTCAAGACGGCGAGGAAATGCCCCTGACGCCAAGTAGCATCAGCTCGGAGGAAGCTAGTCATGGCAAACTGTCAGACTCTCACAGCAGCGGGGAAATGGCTCGCACCTCCAGTCAGAGCAGTGAAGACCTGGCTAGAACACCTAGCAGTGATTCCGGCCAAGATGTTGTGGACATGTTCAATGTAAAGAATACCAACTCTGACAGCACGCTCCTCTGCACTGACACTGACGTGACAGTGGACAATGAAGACGATGACGAAGTGCTGGAGAATAATATCTCCTACGAGATTGAGGACATTGAAAGTGTGCTCAATGAGTTTGATGATTCAGAAGAGGAAATTAACAAGTACAATGGAAATTCTGATATCGTGCGAGATGTTTTAAGTGGCATGGTTGGTGAAGTGGTTGACAGAGAGAAAATAACCAAAGCCAGCGAACAAATACTGGAATGTGACAATCAGGACTTGATACTTGAATTAGATGAGCTAGATAATAAAGTTGATCTTAATCGCGAAATAGTTATGAAAGATGGAATTGAAAAAGAAATAAATAAAACTGGAGACAAAACACTTCTAAAAGAAACTTCATGTAAAAGTGAAGGAGATGTGTTGGATTATAACAAAAACACTAGCAATGCTCATCAAAGTGGCGAAAAAATGCTACGGACAAAAGATATTGGAAATATGTATCCTGCAGACAATAATGTTGAAAACGACGGGGATTTGATGAATATTTGTACAAGTAACGCAAAGACTACTAGTGCTGGCATTAGAATTGAAGACAATGTTACAAACGTGTCAAATAATCACAAGAAAGAACTTGTGGGTGCTATACACGACGTACAACCGAACGAAACTGTCATTAGAGGAAGCATTGTTGATCCACTTTCATCCAATTCCTCCGAGCAAGAATCCGCCATTGATGAACAAACATCGGATACCGTGAGCACTGACAACGCCGCCAATGATTTGAACAAGAGAAACAAAAAGAAACGAAAGAACAAAAAGAACAAGAAGAAATCAAATTCTGCTGTGACTAGTTCTGATAAGCTAGCAGAGAAAGTTCAAAGCAAAGATACCGCTGAACTTCCTCGATCTAATACCATGGAGAAAAAAGTTCACAAAACCCTCAAGAGGGACAAGAATGAAAACAACAACACTATTTGTGATGGAAAGCTGGGAGAGAATGACAAACAAAGTCATTCTAACGACAACGAACATACCAATGGTACAAATCATAGCTTGAATAAGGAAGGAAGTGGCAGTAGCAAACTACCGCGCACTGCTTTGGGTGAAAACAATCAGAACATTTTCAATGTGGATGTTGGTAGCAACAGTGACGAGAATGTCATCCATGCAGATCACAGCACCCCCAGCGGAGCGCCGGAAATCACGACGAGTATGCAACCCGTGAGTACAAATTAGAGGGGCCCCTCGCGTGAGGACCTAGGACACCAATATCTTAATAGTAACCTTAAGGCTGTGTGTATTTTTCTTTCAAAAAATTCGCGTCTGATTTTCTTTCTTCTTTATCTACATTTGCTCCATCTAGAAAACTATACTATTGCTTGTGCGATGAAACAATACTGATGCTTTAGCAATCTAATGATACTATTGTTTTCTGAAAATGTTTGTCATACAGACAACTCCAGAGGCCATGTTATGTAAGATATAATTACCGTTAATGTACACTCTGTCGCCGCGCTGTCTCTTTCTTACACCTCGTTTGAGGTGTTTGATAGTTACAGATTAACATTTAATATCAAGTTGAGATCAATTCTTTTTTCAGAAAAACTTGCCCTGGGCAGAAGTCAAACCTCTGACCTGGAGTTTTACAGACATCATATCCTTAACTAACTATACTGGCTATTTCCTTTTTTATTTATTTCATAGCTACCTATACTGGCTTCTATTTTTTGTCACCGTGTCATATTTGGACAATTAATTGCTTGTTAGAAAATAATTCGAAGTATTTTTCCCTTCTCTGAATAGACCCCAAAAAGTTACAAATAGTTAACTGAACACAGTGCACTAAGTGAGGTTCTGTTTTAACTTGCATTCTGGATCGGGCTTTCTTTTGTCTGTCGGTCTGTCTGTCTGTTCCGCAATAACTCTCGAACAGATTTTATAAAATAGATTAAATTTTGTATTCATGTTCATTGAGGTCCTAGGATTTTACCTATAGTTTTAGGCCGCCGAATTAGGTCACTCGGGGCCAAATGGGGGCCGTTTCGGTGAAAATTGAAAACGATTTTTCTATTTTTATTGAATCAATCAAGGCTCTTGAAATTTTGTGGAGTGGTTGAGAAAATATATTTGTAAAATTTGGTGATCGTGAAAGCTAAGGGTACCCACTGTGGTAAAAAGTCGAAGAAAGGCCGATTGATATTTTTAATTAAAACCTATCGAGTGGGGTATTTAATGAAAGGTCTCGATGTCCTCATACTTGATTGGACATTTATAATGCGAGAGTTGAATCTGTGTGATGCTTAGAGTTCACAGAACCACTAGTTTTAACGTAGCTCTACTAATATTTTCTAATTTGGTTTGGCGAGCCTGTTTAGGTTTTTAGATTTAAAGCATTTTTATTTGACATTAATATTGTCTAGACATTCTGATAGATCGAATGGTGTGTCATATTCCCTAGAAATCAACATTTCATGTATTCTTTATTTGGTAAGAAAATGGAGGCTTACATTTTAGAAATCAAAACTTGTCATCCTCCCCATGTCGAAATGTTAACAACTTCTTGTAGATGACCGACCTCAGTAGCTTGATCGATAAGGCAGCGGACTTTGAACCTGGAGGTCGGTGGTTCAAGTCCCGGTTTCAGCGTAGATTTAGTAAAGCGAGTTTGAGTAGTTGTGATATCACGAAAGTGATTAACACAAATATGATAACTTTACAAAAAAAAAAAAAAAAAAAAAAACTTTTTGTAGATGTACAGGAAACCTCGTTTTGGAACTTCGCCTATTGAAAGTTTCCAAGAATAGCCAACATTTTGTTTATCTTCTTTTTTCCTGAGTATAACTTTACAATATTTCATTTTCTATCGATAAGATTACAGTAATTTACGTTTAACTCATAGTTTATTGTGTGCAAAACTCAACCCTAGCGTTAGGTGTGCGCTTTTAGAAGTAGTTTTCTGAAACAACTTTGTAATATCGTAGACTGTAGTTTGTCCCCAGAAGTTACCTACAAAAAATATTGTCTACTATATTTTTTTTACGTACAATATAAACTAATAATTGATTATTTTTGTTGTTTACTAATTTTAAGTATGTTTTCGTTTTTTACTTACTTCTTTTTAATGTTTACATTATTTCTTCAATATTGTTAGAATCTTAACTATGCTGATGCGTGAAAGGATATTATTGACAGTCGACGATTTTTCTGTCAACTTACTCCTCTTCATTTTCAAAATTGTACTGTCTAAAAAGTTTTGGTATCAACTAAAACTTCTTTTGTTATTTTTCAAGCAGGACATGTTTGAGATGGGGATCTAAGAATCAACCAAAAGGTTTCTCTATCGTTAAAGCACTATCAAAAAGACATGGTTTTTTTATTTAAGAAATGGTGTTTCTTGGAAATAGATTATAGGAAACATTATTTTTCCTGAGTATTATATTTCCTATTCGTAAAATGGATCCTATGGATGCTAAACTGTCCATAAGATCTCCTGGCTGCTTAAATTATTTCAGTGGATATATGATTTTGATTAAATTTGTCCATACGATAAATAAAATATTCGTAAAATAAACTTCTTTTCGTCAAAAAAAAAAAATTGTAAAAAAAAAATCGAAAAGTAGACCTTTTTTAGAACGGCGAAATTCTTGAACCTTCAATACAAATAGTGAATGAGAAAATCGTCGATCTAAAATATTGTGAATCAGAATTTTGAGTTGGAAATTTGTTTACAAAGCAGAATGGTGCCCACTAGATTTAAGACATTGTAATTTTATTATTTACACTTCATTTTGGAATTCTTAATGTTCTGTTCCAAGATTTATTTATTTAATTTAACTTACTAAACAACTGTTGGTACATTTTCTTATTTATTTTTGTTTTGTAATATTGTATTTGATCAGAAAATAAACTTGTACAAACTAAAGCATAAATACATAAACTTGTTGGAATTTTCATTTACTTTTGATATCCCCTTTTGTTTCATAGCTCAGTGGTTAAGCACTCGCTTGCCATGCGGAAGGTCCTGGGTACGAACCCCCGCGCCGACAAAAATTTGTATGACTTTCTTCCAGCTCGTCCATTTTATTCCATTTGAATCCACTTGGGTTAGAATGAAAAATACGGCTTTAGAATCTGAGTGGTTGACTCACCCATGAACTTTAGCAATCTTCCCAGAACAGGTGTATCCTAGTTTTTCATTATGCCATGGAGGCTGGCTGTTCCATTGGTTCATGAAGAAAACTTGGTTAATGAATTAAAATCTCCTGCAAGCTTCATTTTTCATAGAAACCTTTTGTGTGAAAACTAAGAATGAACAGGCAGTAGCAGCAGCAGCACAAGAAAAACCTCTGTGTGTACCTCAGATTTAATTGACGTGTACCTCATTCTTCGAAAAGCACATACATGTTCACTTCACGGAGTACGGAATAGAGGTTCACTTCCAGTAAGCTTCAGTGATGATGGCAACACTGGTCGTGTTCACGGAGTACGGAATAGAGGTTCACTTCCAGTACGCTTCAGTGATGATGGCAACACTGGTCGCGTTCACGGAGTACGGAATAGAGGTTCACTTCCAGTACGCTTCAGTGATGATGGCAACACTGGTCGCGTTCACGGAGTACGGAATAGAGGTTCACTTCCAGTACGCTTCAGTGATGATGGCAACACTGGTCGTATTCAGGGAGTACGGAATAGAGGTTCACTTTCAGTAGGCTTCAGTGATGATGGCAACACTGGTCGTGTTCACGGAGTACGGAATAGAGGTTCACTTTCAGTAGGCTTCAGTGATGATGGCAACACTGGTCGTGTTCACGGAGTACGGAATAGAGGTTCACTTCCAGTACGCTTCAGTGATGATGGCAACACTGGTAGTGTTCACAGAGTACGGAATAGAGGTTCACTTCCAGTAGGCTTCAGTGATGATGGCAACACTGGTCGTGTTCACGGAGTACGGAATGTAGTCGAAAGTCCACAGTAGATTGGTGAATATCACTGAAAACAGAACAATGTTGGAATATGATGTCTTAATAGCGGTGTGAGTAAAAGAAGTGTCTGAATAACTAATACCTATCATTCATATTGAAGCTCTTTTGTTCAATATAAAGTTCAATATGAAGTAAAGAAACAGGTAAACCTTCTAAAAATCACCAAGATCGTAAAGTAGGGGTAGAAATGGTCACGTTGGTAAATCTTTTTTTTTTTTTTAATGTATAAAATACATTGGCGATATACTCAACATAGAGAAAGAGGGAATCAGCACTAGTGGTGACCCAACTTATACATTTAGCACCAGCCTTCTTTATTTTGTTGCCATAAAACAGCAGCTACTGTAGACGCTTTTCGTTTTGTGCTCGTAGCTTGTCCATCTCGTAGTGTGCCTCCCTTTGATGGACCACAATACCCATTTTGGTGCTGGGTTAACTGCAAGGGAGTTAGCAAAAAAAAAAAAAAAAACGCTTGCATACGAGTCTGCAACCATTGGGACATTTTCATCTTTACTATTCAAGGTCCAAAACCCAACTGACCAAATTTCGTATTGTGCGCATGACACATACCTTCTCTCTTCTCTCCCTCTACAATTCAATACTTCGCCATTGTGCGCATGACACACACTTTCCCTCTTCTCTCCCTTTACAATTCAATATTTCGTTACATAATATCGTTACATAATTTCGTTACATAATTTCGTCACATAATTTTGGTTATGTGCCAGAGCAAAGACATGAAAGTGTCAAAATCACATGCTCCAAAAACATTGCAATTTCGAAGGTTGCTTACATATCATTCTAAAGAAATTTACAGGCTAGGTATGTGTCCAGAACTTACGGACTTCGCCCTGTAGTAGCGTCTCAGACAAGGGAACGCAGGTTCGATCCTCGTAGCAGACATGGTGGGGAGTGAGCGAGAAGTCGAGAGAGCCTTTGATCTGGTACACTATGATCAGGCCATAGTCCAACTCCACCTGGTCAAACAGAGACCATCTAGAAATCACTAGAGCAAACATAAGGACCAACCCTCCGACCAACGCTAGAATAAGGGCGGAATTAATAGACGTTTTTGCAATACCTTGTGGCGCTAAGTCACGGTTTGCGTACTGTGTAAGATAGGGAAAATCGACACCTACCAACGACTTAAGTTATTGATGTTGTCTACTTATTAATTCCGCCCTAAAAGGACTAAACCCTTGAGATTCTTAAGTAGGTATACTAATTTGTTGGTCACTAAAAACAAGTGTCCATTGTTACTATTCTGCTGGATACCGACCTCAGTAGCTTTATCGATAAGGCGGCGGACTTGTAACCTAGAGGTCGGTGGTTCAAGTCCGGGTTTTAGCGTAATTTTTTTTTTTTTTTTAAATGGGGTTTAACGTCGCTTTCAACTGCCATGGTCATATCACAGCGTAAATTTAGTGAAGGGAGTTTGAGTGGTTGTGACATCGCGAAGGTGATCAACACAATTATGATAACTATTCTGCTGGATACTGCGAATCGAGTTTTTTTATTCTATTGCAGTATTGCAAAAGTGAACTTACTTACTTACATCCATGGCCACACATGCCTCAGTCGGCATTTGGCCTCGCCAACATTGTGCCTCCATTTCAAACGGTCGTAAGCGTCTTCAGCTCTGATATTTAGGATTCCCATATCTTCCATTGTCTTGTCCCACCATCTTGAACGGGGTCTTCCTCTGGGTCTTTGTCCTTCTGGTTTACATTCCCACACTTTTCTCACATTTGAATTATTGTCCATTCTGATGATGTGTCCTGCCCATCTCAATCTTCCACTTTTAATTTCAGCTACAATATCAGGTTCTTTGTATTTCTCTCTTATCTCTCTGTTGTATTTTATTCGCCAATGTCCATTTTCACACGTAGGGCCATAGATCTTACGTAGAACTTTGTTTTCAAAAATCAAAAGTTTATTTTGTGTTTGTTGGGTCATTATCCAGGTTTCGCTTCCATACATTAATACTGGGCGGATGATGGTTTTGTATGTTCTGATTTTTGAGCAATGTGAAAGAAGTTTAGATGACATTATCTTTTGGCATGCATAAAGGCTCTTACTGGCATTTAAAATTCTTGTTTGGATTTCGATGTCTTCTCTGTTTTCATCAGATATTATTGTCCCTAGGTATTTGAAAGTGGACACTCTTTCGAAGGTGTAGTCATCGATCTGAATATTTATGAAGTTATTTCTTTGTCTCTTTTCATGTGCATTATTTTTGTCTTCTGTTCATTGATTTTTAAGCCTACAACACTTGTTTCTTGCACTAAAGTTCTTGTTAGTTTTTTTATATCTTCTATATGTTCTGTAATTATGACAATGTCGTCTGCAAAGGCTAATATATTTATTTTCTTACCGATATTGATCCCCCCTTCTGTTCTATGTACTTTCTCTAATGCTTCTTCTAAGGCTATGTTAAATATTGTTGGGGATAGCCCATCCCCTTGTCTCACGCCTGTATCTACTTCAAAGGGTGTAGATAAGTCTCCGTTGACCAAAACTTTGCATTTAGATCCGGTTACTGTCATTTTAACAAGACGGATTAATTTTCTAGGGATTCCAAATTTTTCCATTTTGTACCAAATTTCTGGTCTTATTAGACTGTCGTACGCCTTGCTGAAATCAATAAATAGTAAGTAACACTCTTTATCAAATTCCCAGTATTTGGCAATTGTTTCCTTAACAATGAACAATTGATCGGTAGTTGATCTTCCTTTGATGAAACCGGACTGATGTTCTTCAATGATAGAATCTGTATATTTCTCTATTCTTTTCAGTATTATTCTAAATTCTTATGTTGCGATAGCTCTTTGACTATCCGATTGTTTGTGTGATCATTTTATGAAAAAAAAAAAAAAAAATAAAAAAAAAAAAAATGCAAAAACGATCGTCATAAAATTGAATGCGGAACTTAAATGTTGTTCCCATCAAATAATAGTGGATTTGTCCAATTATCAACAATGAAATTAAAATTTCGGACTCTCTTGATTTTCGATGGAACGTCAAGTTTGCCTTTGCTATTCGCCCTTTTACCTTCTTGGGGTTTCGGCCGGCGTTGTTGGCGGACATGATGACCCAGCTGAAATGCTCAGGGTCCACCGAGGGATCCCAGAAGTCCAGCCTCTTGTAGAAAGCACGCAGACTCCTCACCGCCTTCATCTTGCAGTTTTGCCTGAGAACATAATTTTTTTTTTTGGTTAAGTTCACGGAGAAATTACTCCATTTTTATAATGTAATTTAAAAAAAAAAACTTAAAAATACATAGTACATAAGCTTATCCAATAACAAAATTGAATGTGTCAATCAAATCGCTCTCTGTGCAGAGGAAGATGTCAACACCTGCATCGCTAATGATGTTCCCAAGATCCTGAATTCGCCTGATGGGGCAATGCTGAGCAATGTTTGTGTGACTTCTCTTGGTTTTGAATGTCCTATAAAGAGGCTTGGTTTTGAATGTCCTATGGAGGTGACTGTATTATGAAGGAGACTGGGGTCCACTTATACTTTGTGAGGAAAAATGAGTAGTTACTTGTATGAATAACAACCAGTGGCGGCATCACCAGAGTAAAAAGAAATTAACGTAAGAGAATAATTCGAAATGTGAAGGAGGCTCTCAGTAATGCTGCGCTACCCACAAAAATTGTCGTATTTCCCACTTCCAACCGTTGCATTATTAGAGAACAGGAAATTTCTAGAAAACGTCTCAAGTCTGTATTGTCATAATAATTTTGGAAAACGCTATACACACTTTCGTTCATTCTGGACAGAAAAAATTTACTTATGGTTTTCGGTCACATACAACCACCACAAGTTCAATGAATGAATGAACCTTTACTGTAGGTTGAATCTCTTTAATTTTCTTTGTATTATTTTGAGTGAGTCTACACTCTACAGGTCTCAGAACCACTCGTGTAAATGAGATACAGCATAATTATACCTATAGCTACTAAGACTTATAATATATTTCTTAGTTAGCTATAAATGAGCATTTCTCTGTGTCACTCACGGAGCTGAAACTCTAAAACACAATAATTTATTATGGAATGCGTGCTTCAATCAAAACCTATCTATCTTGATGATGGCCGTATCTTGACCATGATATCGAGAAAATATATTACAGATTCTCATCGAGATACTTACCATAATTTGGATATGCTAATATATAATAAATATATAATGGTTTGCTACATTAACAAATAAGAATTTTCTCACCACTGAATAAACCACTTGTCCAGCACACCCCGCGATATGCGCTTCTGAATCTGCAAGAATTCCCGCATGTCCACGGAAGTTCTCACTTTGAGGTTTGTGTCCACGAAACAGGGACTAAGTGAGGCCAGTTCTGAGTCCAGGAATATCTAAAATGTGGACAGGGAACAGTGAGGTATGACATTATTGAGTCGAGGTTACGAGGTAGAACCAAAAAATGACATTATGAATCGAGGTTGAGGTAGAACCAAAAAGGTACATAATCAAAAAGAGGTGATATCACCAAAATACACACTTCGTGTAATGGAATTCGTCAGGAGATAAATAATTACACACAATTATATGTTTATATGCCAGCTCCATCTTCAAAGGGTGTTGAGACTATTCTTCTTCTCGTGCCACGAATTCTCAATGACACAGCTAGAATGAGTGAGAACTGTATGATGGTTCTCACCCAATACAGCTTTTAACTTTTTGGTACAGATTTTTTTATTTGTAGAAATAAAAACGTAGTTAATGATGGTCTACCAAACGAAAGTAATTTCAAGATACCTGCAGGTTTGTTTTTTGAAAAAAAGAATGACCGATATATTTTACCGCCTGTGGTAGGTTTTACAAGAAGTAATTTGTCCGTTTTGACAGGAATATGTTTAATGTATATTTATCAAATAGGTGCATATCTTTTTTAAATTAAAAAAAAATTAAGGACACGTTACAAAAAGCAGATAGTTCTAATACACTAGTTGTTACTCCCATTTTTTGAAGTTTTCCATCAAATCCAGAGAATTCAAAAGTTGAGGACTAACACAGATTGACCCTTACTCACGTTTGCAATATCTTCAACATTTATTCCCCTTCGTGTGCTGTCCCAACCGTCCATCGCGCCGCGCACAATCAAAGGTCTTCCCCGGTCCAGGTAGTTGAGCTTCACGTCTTCATAGGTCACTCCAGACAGCCTGTCTACCCCATCTGTCGCTTCACACAGGTAGCAATCTTCAGGGGCGGGAATAAAAGGGGGCGGTGCTTTGTAGAACGGATTGGGAAGGAGGCAGCCGTCCCCGAAATGGTTGATGAGGAAATTTTTTGAGATGAAACCCTGTGGTCCAGAAATGACTTAGGGTTTTATTATCAAACAGGATAAGTAAATCTAAGCCGACCCTTAGACTTTATCTGCTGACCTGGCTACAGCTCCGTTACGCCACAGAAAGAATATGCAGCTACAATGACCGTCTTGACCTCTACAGTTGTTGTCAAGGTGAAAGTCAAGGAATTGTGTACACTAAGATTAAATAATCCTGTTTCATAATTCAGCCCCAAATCTTCGGCTTAAGTATTAAAAGAAGTGTTGACTTAGCACCTAAATGGGAAGCATTAGAATGAAAAAGAGTGATATATTATCTTGTTTTACTGCCAAGGTAAGATTGAAAAGTCCCTTTACTCCAGCAGTCAAATGGGTCTTATATGTATATTTCATAGGAAAGTATTAAAATTATAATTTGATATTTTTCTATTTTACCCAAGTTTATCATGTATGCAAGGACTCTGATTGTTAAGTCTACTCTGAAAATAAACATCACCAAAAATGAAAGAAAAAAAAAAAAACTACAACACATACCACAAGCGTCTACAGTAGCGCCTTTTTCATGGCTACGAAATAAGTAATAATGAAAAGTTGCCTGCTGACTTACGTAAGCGATAGCGTTGTACCAGAATGCTCCCCACCCGGTCAGGTCTTCGTGGTAGAAAAGAAAGCAGATCAGACAGCCCACGCCCAGCCCAGCCCAGCCCAGGGCGAAGCAGAGAATGGGTCCGCTGCTGACTCGGGTCTGTGGTTGCTGACTACAGTCTTCTGAGATATTTTCCAGCTCATCAGCGTCGTATTTGTTCTGGAGAAAAGTGGTAAAGAAATGTCATGCGCAGAACTTTGAAGGTCATCCGACCATAATTCATTGCCATTTCTTCCGAAATCCTTTTGCTCAAGTTCATTAGTCATTACAATAGCATTCATCTGTGGGAATTGTGGGACTACAGCAACATCCTCAGAATATTACTAGTGGCGTCTTTGTTAAATTGTTACTGCCACGTTCCAAAATACTCTATGGCAAAGTATTTTACTTATGTACGTTATGTCTATGTGTTAAAATAAATAACTATCTTATCATTATTAAGGGCGAAATTAATAGACAACATCAATAACATAAGTCGTTGGTAAGTGTCGGTTTTCCCTATCATACACAGTACGCAATTGGTGACTTAGCGCCACAGAGGTATTACAAAAACGTCTATTAATTCCGCCTTAAGATACATCGCATATTGCATAGCTATTATAAATAACAGGCGTCCATAAGAATGTTCCTTGTCGATTTAAGTCCATGGTGTATTATTCTGTTGACCGACGCGACGTCTGTAGCTTCATGTATAAGGCGGCGGACTTGTAATCTGGAGGTCGGTGGTTCAAGTCCCAACTTAAGCATAAATTTAGTAAAGCTAGCTGGAGTACGTATCACGATTGTGATCAACACAAAATAATATGATAACTTACTTATAGGTACTTTTTTAAAAAAATACTTTTTTTCTACAAAAAGGAGCACATTACTTTCAATTTCTAATATTGCAAATTTCTCGAAAGTAAAATCTTTTGATGCTGTTGGTAGAGATTTTATTTCTTTATTATAAACAGTGAACGGGAGAACCCTTTGCTAACTATCCTATAGGTAACTAAGCTAATACAATAATGGACCTTAAACCTATCTAATGCTATCTATGACCTAACAAACCTACTAAAGCTGATAAAAAAGTTGCACTAAAAAACTAATAAAAGGGTAGGAAAAGTTCAGCTAGAGTTGAAATAATGTTTATTTTTTTATTTTTTATTTTTATTTAGATACTCTTTATTAGTAGGTAGAACCTATACAGACAAATAATGGTAAATATTATATTTACTGTATTTACCATTATTTGTCTTTTATTAAATACATTATTATATACATTATATACAATTAAAAAAAAATAGAAACAAAATATATAAACATAATTATGTCCTAACTAAAGGGCGGGATTAATTCCTGTGGCATTCTCTTCCACCCAACCCTTACTAGGTAAGTTTTACTCACCAGAACAGTTTCTAGCGGAGCTTTGAGACGTTCCTGTGGTTTTGCTTCCTCGGGAACATGAGGTGAAGTAGCTTTGTCTCTGGATTTGGATTTCTTCGGTATCAGGACCTTCTCGCTGGGTTCTGCCATCTAAATAAAAATAATTATGATGACACTACAATAAATTACTCAAAAAACTCTAAGTCATTCAGTTCAAAAAACGTAAATACTTTGTGAATCACAAGTGAGACTTAAGTGAAACACAAGTGAGACTTCAGTGAATCACAATTGAGACTTAAGAGTAGACTTACCACAGCGGCTGAGAACTTTCAACAACTGAAACCCTCTCGACGGTTTTCGAAATATTGTTCCACGCTTCCTGGCGGATTTTCTCTGCTTTCGAAAAAAAATTCACCAGGGTGAAAAGGTTTTTAAAGTCAGGGGATGCCGTGGGATTTTCAGTCTCACTTTGTGGTCGAGTGTTGAAAGCAGTATTTTTTTTTACTTTCCTTATCCTATAGAAAGGATATTAATGGAATCACTCAAAATTTTCGATAGTCCGTTTTCAGTGCCAAAACACGTTTTAGGGTCCGTAGAGCCTAAATCCAAAGTTTCAGCCATTGGTCGGTGTGTTGATCTAGCTGTCTGTCTGTAAACTAAATATCTCAAGAACGGCATAAGCTAGATAGTTAAAGTTTGGTACAGAGGTCACAAATATACAGAGGACGCAGCACGAAACTTTTGAAAAAAATCGATAACGCCAGCGACGGTGTTTCGACCCGTTGGATTAACTTTTTTTTACTATTATTTATCCTTTTTTTTATTATTTATCCTAAGAATCCAATGATTTTGACGTGCTGATTCAAAAGTGGTGGAATCGGACTTATCACGACGGGAACCTAGGTACTCTAGGTAGGTAGAGGTACTCTTCTTTATAAGGCGGCGGACTTGTAACCTGGAGGTCGGTGGTTCAAGTCCGGAATTCAGCGTAGATTTAGTAAAGCGAGTCTTCCATAGTTATGCCTCAGTGCAGTTATATACCTCCCGAGGAGCCTAATATGGCTCTCTGAACAGAGCCTACATTGGCCCCTGCTCACTCTAATAAAGTAGCGTATTCAATCTGCTTCAGTGCGCTTCCATTAACCACAGAACCCTCTGTACTATCCTATCTTGTTTTTCACATCAGTGGCCTTTTCAATCAGGTTTGCGCCTTACACCTGTGGGTTATAAATGAGATGGATAATGAAAGAGAGAGAGAGGAAGAGAAAGAGCAAGAGAAAGAGAAAGAGAAAGAGAAAGAGAAAGAGAAAGAGAAAGAGAAAGAGAAAGAGAAAGAGAAAGAGAAAGAGAAAGAGAAAGAGAAAGAAAAATAGATAGAAAAAAGAGGGAGAAAGAAAGAAAAAGAGAGAAGAAAAAAACAAAACAAAAAAACACTGTCGATTATGGACTTTATACTTCCTCATGAATGATTCACAATTAACACTTGCCAATAATAATAAAAAGTTCGACTTTCCTTTATCACTCTATTCTAAGATTTATTTCTAAATCTTGTATCTCCGAAAGTTCTTGATCCTCTTCAAATTTGATTTATATGAAAAGATTGGTAAGTAATTTAAATTAAAAAAAAAAGAAGAAAAACTCAGTAGTTGTCGGGTTTCAGTGGATACTCCATACAATTACATTCTGTGCCAGCGTTGATGGCGCGTTGCATGCGGTTCTCGTAGGATCACCGAAGTAGAGCAACGTCCAGCGAGGTGTAGACTTCGTGATGCTGGCATTCTGGCTAAACCCAGGATGGGTGAGGTCAATGTGGGTAGCAGGTTTGTAAGTTTCCATCGAATGGAGGGTAAAACCCCCGTCGTGTATGACCATGCAGTTGAAAAACGACGTTAAACTCTAATAAAGCAAACAATTGAATTCTGTGACTTAATGAGATCTATTGTGACCAAAGTATGCTACACTAGGAAAAGAAATAAAAATGAGCATCACTTATTATGTAGTTTATAAAAATATTCATTTAATACATCAATTTTGTTTATTACAAATTATTATAAAAGCAGAAAACAAATTAATGCTATTAATTTCAATACAATATAATACGTAAGGGAGTAATAATTGTATAATTATTTATTTATTTTTTAAACAACAAAACAAGAAATGACGAAACTTGGTAAAATATCTTAAACTTAATAAAGTTAATTTATTTATAATTATAAATTTAATATTGAAAATGAAAGTATGAATTTTTGGTACAGATGGATTTGAAACGGAAATGGAATTACAAATTTTCAAGCGAGGTTGTTTTTTTTTTTTTTTTTTTTTTTTTTTTATAATTATATTTTCTTGTATTTTACAGATATATTATTTTCTTGTATTTTACAGAGTGAACAAAAAGTCCCGGAATGGATTTTTATATTTTTAACAGCTCAAGATAGAGATTTTAATTTTTGAATGAAGTTCTAAGGCACAATTTTCCATATTTTTCCGATATTAGAATTTCACGTAGATTTCAAATATCAAATAAAAATAGGGTGTTTAATTCAAAAATTGAAAGTTGATGCATGTTTCTCTACTTTTGGGACACCCTGTAGAAATTTCAATTCCGCCAAAAAATGGACAATTTCGGGTTAGCACTTCATTAAAAAATTCAAGCCTTTATCTTGAGCCGTTAAAAAGATAATAATCCTTTTCGGGACTTTTCGTTCACTCTGTATACTATTCAGGCCTTGTGGTCTGTGTTGCAGTTTTTTTAGCTTGTGACTGAATTAAAAAAAAAAAAAAAAAAAAAAAACAGTCAATCTAATGAATTTAAAAATAAACAAAATGTCAATAATTATTGAGTTCCACTTTTTCCACAAATGATGGGAGAAAGATCTTTTGACAAATATGTTGATCTTGGGATGAAGAACATTCATCCCAAGCTGTTAGTAGAACCAATAAAACATTTGTCAGACCAAGGGCCACATAATAAAACAGGATTAAAGTTAAGGTAAGCCAGAATACCCTCAAGTCGGGAGTTTCAACCAATCACAGCGCACTATAGGCCGAGTTGAGGGATAGTGTCCACTTAGATTAAATCTAATGGCCCGTTTTATCAATCTCGGTTTGGTGCGAATCTCAGATTGGTAACTCTAGTTCTAAAAAGATTTGTCACACTACCGCTAGTTGAGCCAAACCGAGTATTCTCGTAACCTTACATTGTGAAGTCGTCTACAGTATACGAGTCTACGTCTATACCTAATCATGTCTTTTTTATTGTCATTTTCTGATAGAACGAGCCGATCTCCAAGCTCAGTGGTTAAGAGCATTGGTTGCTCACCCGGAGGTTGCGGGTTTGAATCCCGGCCGAAGCGCAAAATTCTGACCGAGTTTTTCCGTTTGGCAATAATGTAAAGGTAAAGTGCCCTGAAGTAATGCGAAAGCGGTTCCGGGGCAAAACTACCTTAAAAAAGGCAATAATCCTGTTTTATAATTCGGCCAAAAATGAACCACTCCTCAATATGAGGAGGACGTCGTGAAATTGAACATTGCCGAGATCACGAGAAAGATCTTTTCCAAATGAACAACAGACACAACAACAAAGGGCAAAATAATTAAAAGATATTACAAGAAAGATCAGGAAAGGCCGTGCGTTATCTCTGATATTATGTAATTTATTTGCATCACTTGGTGGAAACAGTACTTCTTTATCTTTGCTGAAATCATTTTTGTACTACAATTTGGCCCATTGCTATTTTTTGTTTGCAATATACCATTTTTTATGTACCGAATATTGAAGAATAATTAATAAAAGTATGGGTTCAACAAGTAGAAAGATACTAGGAATACATAAATATTTATAAAATGAGGCACTATAAAGTCGGGCCCGGGACTTAGCTGGTCAGGGGCTTGTTTCAGGCAGAGCACCCCTGAGGTCTGGGGACGTCAGGACCTAGCTGGTCAGAGGCTTGTTTACTTCAGGCAGAGCACCCCTGTGGTCTGGGGACGTCAGGACTAGCTGGTCAGAGGCTTGTTACTCAGGCAGAGCACCCCTGTGGTCTGGGGACGTCAGGACCTAGCTGGTCAGAGGCTTGTTACTCAGGCAGAGCACCCCTGTGGTCTGGGACGTCAGGACCTAGCTGGTCAGAGGCTTGTTACTCAGGCAGAGACCCCTGTGGTCTGGGACTGCAGGACCTAGCTGGTCAGAGGCTTGTTACTCAGGCAGAGCACCCCTGAGGTCTGGGGACGTCAGGACCTATGTGGTCCAGGAGTGTACTGGTCCCCCTCTGTGGTCCGGACTCATCATGTCCACCCACTGCCGCAGGCGCTCCCCCTTGCTGCTGCAGCACAGCTCCAGGCAGCCCAGGAAGTCGTTGCTCCTTGCCGTAGTCCTTGTCCCACACCGTGATCACCAGCGTCTGCTTGCTCAGTCTCGGTGATCTTCGTCTCGATCACAAACTCTTCGTTGAAGATCGGGTTGAGCGACTTCCACTTGACGCTCGTCTTGTACTTCCGCTTGTGCAGGTCCGGCTTCAGGTAGAGCTTGATGAAGGGGTCCGAGAAGCCGTTGCTGTCCATCGGGATCAGGTTGGTGCACTTGATCAGGTTGATGACCAGCGCGCGCTTCTTGGTGGAGAAGCAGAGGGTGAGGAAGATCTTGCCGTGCTGCCAGCACTCCTCCTCGCCCCACACCTCCTCCTCGCGCGGCACCGGGTAGTGCTTGCAGAGGGTAAGGCACAGGTCGCGGGAGATGTGCGGCCGCAACCGGTTCAGAGGGAAGCGCGCCTCCCCCAGGAAGTCGTGTCCGTACCTGTCGTCGTCCAGAATCAGCACGTGCAGCGACTGCAAGGACAGGTCCGTCTCGGAGACACTGTAGAACGTGAGCTTCTCATGGAACTCTGGGTTGACGGTTTTCAAACAGGTTTTGGTGCGGAGGCGGTGGGATGTTTTGGTGAGAGGCACAAGATTGAGTTTGCAGAAGGGATCGGAGGAACCGTGGATGTCCATGGCTCTTAGTCCTTTAGCCCGGTGGAGGACCACATAGAGAGAGCAGGTGGTGGAGTCGTAGGTCACGGTCAGCTCCACACTGCCCAGGTTCGTGTCCGTGGGGACACACGGGAGGTCGTCTTTGTCTTCCAGCAGGGAGCCTCGCTTGAGCGAGTCTGACGAGTCGTAACTTCCGTTGCAGAGAGGACTCTGCAGGCTGCGAGGACTAGGGGAGGGGTCCGTGGCAGTGAGGGGGACAGTATGGCGGGAGGGGAGGGGGGAGCCCCTGGTGGTGGATGAAGGAAGCCTGTCGGTCGGGAATGTGTTCGTCCTGTTGGGGTCTCCAGGAGTGGTGACTTTCATTGGTTGTGCGTCCTTTACAGATCCTCCGCTGGCAATCTTCCGGATTGGTATCACAATTGGTTGCTCAGTATCGCTGGCATTTGCTGAAACATAATAATCAAGAAGTTCAGTAATTTAAACTCAATTAGTGTCCTATATGAAACAATCTGGTGAAATATGTCTACCTATATTGTTTATAATTAATTTGTTGCTAATTGGCTTTAAAAGTTCTAAAGGCATAACAATTTTCAGAACTCATTAGTAGATGTTGCAAAAAACTTCGACATGAATAGAACGCCTTCTTCTGGGATTTCATTGAATGAAACTTTTTCACTAGATTTTCTCTTCCGATAATTTCAAATATTCGAAATTGGAAGTATTATGTTTAATTTTCTTCTTCTTATTTTTCTTCTGAAAGTAACAGAATTGTACTCTACCTATGGATGTGAACTCGGAAATGGCCGTGAAAATGTCGATGGATTTCTGGCTGGGAGATTTCTCCGCGTCCGTCTCCACATCTGCCTCTTCACCTCCATCATACTCCTCCTCCGCCACCTCTTCAATACTGCTGGTGCTACTCTTCCTGGAACCCGCCGGTACAATCTCCTTGGAGCATGCCACAATCTCTTTGGAGCATGCTACAATCTCTTTGGAGCGCTCCAGACGGGCCAAGTCCTCTTCGTCAGAGGAACTGTTGTCTTCGGAGGATTTGTTGGCGCTGGCGATGTTCAGAGACCAGGTCGGAGGTTTCAGATTTTCAATCGGGCGCCGATTGAAGGCGAGCTTTTGGGGTTGTGTCTTCTTCGGAATCGTGTACTTGGGCAGACCTGTGGAAAGTTAGAGATGAAGAATCATGTCAGAGCCAGTATTGCGATATTATCTTTTTCCTAAGTTATTATTATTATTATAGAAAGTTTTATTAGGTAGAACAAAAAATATATACAGTAGAATACAATGAAATATAAAGAAAAACAAAAAGATTAAGCAAATATACAAGAAAGGGTGGGGTTATTGCCTGTGACAATCTCTTCCACCCATTTGTGTTAATAGGTGGAAGAGATTGCCACACAATGTGGCAAGTTATGTCCACATTTGTGCGCTTTCCTTTTCACATTCAACTCGTAATGCTTTTCGCGCATGCTTCTTGAAAAACATGTTCTTACAACTCAAAAGAGGCATGCAATTGCGCATGCCTGACGTTCTACTTTCCATGTGTTCAAAGTGACAGGAAAAACGAAAGCGCACGAGCAAAGACATAGCTTCTCTCTCTATGTTTCTCTCGCTGTATTTCCCACTATCAAGTGAAACAGTCATTTCGCGGGAGAACGCCTCCCAGAAGCTACAGTGCTTATACATATACAGTATGTCTCAGAAGTCCTGGCAATGGCCTCATAACTTTTGAATGGGTACGAATTTTTGGATTCTGTTTGTTTCTAAGGATAGGAAGTGCCCTATGGCCGATTCACTGGTGATGTCAAAATCCAGGTTCGAACCCCGGAAGTGGCACTTTTTTAATAAAAATGGCCATTTCTTGAGAAGGTATTTTTTTAATTTCATATTATTAATTAACAGGTAAAAATACTGCATTCCTCAAAAAATAAATTTTCTATCACTATCAGTGGCGGAGCTATGGTGGTTTCAAACTTAAAAATCTAGTTTTTTGAGACACCCTGTAGCTTTGGTACCGCGGGACTTAATACAGTCCTCGATGATTTAAAATGACGAAAAAAGTGTCTTGGAAGTACTGAAATGGTAAAAACTCCGATATTTCACCTCCATCTGTGCCGGAGGGTTGGATAACAATGACCTATTTTCATTACAAAAATCAATTTTTATTAGTTGCATTGTCTTGAAGTGAAAAAAGGTTCGATAACAACTTTAGTTTGTGAACAATTAGATATTGATTAGTTGAGTAAAATGTGTAGGTACCTACCTACTACATTATTGTTTTCAAACTTCAACTCTTAGTTAAGTGAAGAGAAACAGATTTATATATCTATTAACTAGATATCTAATTATCCACATTCATATTAGTTACCTACCTGTTTATTTCCTAATAACCTATGTATCATGGATTTGAGTCAACCTGATTCAGGACCATATACAGGTTCAAAATTAGTTCACTCGACCTGAACGTAGGTAGGTACCTACTTAAATATTTATTTGATTTAAAAGTTCCCTCTCTTCGATCCTCATGGCATTGCAATGAGTTTCTTCTCCAATGTGTCCCTTTCTAGATTCAGTAATGAGACTGCGGAATCCCCGGGTTCGATTCTCGGTGGGAAATATTATAACTCGACTATGTGGTTGGATGTGTTGGCGGCTCACTCAACCTCATCAAGACAAATGAGTAAATACTTTAATTGAGAATAGCAAGCAGTGGTGGCATTACAAGTTAAATGAAATTCGAAAGAATGAGCGATACTTACTTATACTAGACTTGTAATGCTGTGATACCCACTACAGTTGCGATTTTGTGAAGGTTGTGTGTTTGTATGGTGGATAATTGAAGCCTAGGTAAATAATAGGTAAAATGTGATCTTACAAGTATTATTGACCTTAAACACTTTGCTCTACGGCACTGATGGAGGTGATATATCGGAGTTTTATCCATTTCAGTACTTCCAAGACACTTTTTTCGTCATTTTAAATCATTGAGGACTGTATTGAGTCCCGCGGTACCAAAGCTACAGGGTGTCTCAAAAAACCAGGTTTTCAAGTTTGAAACCACCATAGCTCCGCCACTGATAGTGATAGAAAATTTATTTTTTGATGAATGCAGTATTTTTACCTGTTAATTAATAATATGAAATTAAAAAAATACCTTCTCATTTAAATTTCTCAAGAAATGGCCATTTTTATCAAAAAAGTGCCATTTTCGGGGTTCGAACCTGGATTTTGACATCACCAGTGAATCGGCCATAGGGCACTTTCTATCCTTAGAAACAAATAGAATCCAAAAATTCGTACCCATTCAAAAGTTATGAGGCCATTGCCAGGACTTCTGAGACATACTGTATGTATTGTATTACATCAGTATCTCTAGTTAATTACGGTGACTGACAAATGTCAGGAATGTGATTATCTATTTGACGTCTTCAACGAAACCTTTTTGCCAGCTTCGCTTCAATGGCTCGTTGAATGCAACAGTTTCGTTCTGTTACTCAAGTAAAACAACATCCAGGGAAGTTAGGACTAAGAAGGTAGACAACCCTCATGATGATGTCTACTCCTGGCTCCAATCAGGCTGAGTAATGTTAATTTTGACTAGCTGGTTTGTGAGGTTTGCGAATGGAGTGTAAAACCTCCGTCATGATATGACCATGTACTTGAAAGCGACGTCAATTACCAATTTAAAGAAAAAACCTGGATATATGTAAGAGTAAAAATTGTAATAAAATGGTAACAGCTGAAATTTTTTGAAAAACTTCATGTTTTGAAGTTTTAGATTTATAATTTAAAAGTTTTTCTTTCTACTTTTTTGGTTTTGTTTATGAGATAAAAGGTTTTTTGTTGTTTTCCAAATTTTCACTTTGTTGACATGACCCCTTTCTGCTAAATAATTATTACAATATTTAGAAGATGGAAACAATATACGAGTAAAAAATAAAAAGGAAAAAAAAAAAAAAAAAATAGATAAATAATTATGTACCTACACACACATATGTATATGTATATCTCTTCCACCCAACACTTAAAGTTCTGTATCTACATAATCAATAATGCATATCGCATATAAATAATTCATAAGTACCTATAAGTAAGTTAAGAATTTCCCATTCTTTATGTTCTCTTAGATAAAAAAAGTTGTCATATTTGTGTAGATTACAGTAGTGATCACACCAACTATCACACCAATTCGCATTACTAAATTTCTGCTTAATTCGGAACTTGAACCACCGACCTCCAATTTACAAGTCCAATGCCTTATCGACCATATTACTGAGGTCGGTAACTTCTCTTAGATCCAGGTCCTCATTAATTTGAGATAGTCACTACATAATAACAAGACTTTGACGGTTAGGAATGCTTTGAGCATTAATCTCGCCTGGTGGTTACATTTCACTAAAGAGTATCATTATTTGACGGCGTTTACGTGCACTGGTAGTCAATTGGTTAACGGGCTAGTCTGGTAATCCAGGTAGCGTAGGGATCCGTTGGTTCGAATCCCACCCAATGCACGAATTTTTCCTCATTAATTTGAGTGTGTGACCACATAATAACAAGACTTTGAGGGTTAGGTGGTAGAAAATGCTTTGAGCACGCCTGGTGTTATTATTTGACGTTTACCTTTTGTATTTAGTAAGTTATTATTTTGTTTTTATGTATATTCATGCAACAGATCATTAACACTGTAAAAATATAATTGTCTATCACATATGCTATTCACGGTCCCTAGTGACAAGAAAATATGGGTTTTTGTCTGGGTTATGTTAGACAGGTGATTTTGAGGAAAATACCATTGGTCCCCAGGGCAAGTTTCATAAAAATGGCTTGGTAGGCAATGGGTTAATTTGGGTGCCAATGGGGCTTTATAAATATTTTTTTTTAATAGTTTATTTATTTATTTTCTTTATAAAGAAACATTAATACAAAGGTACTTGGGTGGAAGAGATTGCCATAGGCAATAACCCCGCCCTTTAGTTAGGACATATGTATATTTTTTTTTTATTTTTTTTCTTGTTTATATTATTATTATTGTCAATTTTTACCATTATTTGTCTCTATATAATTATGTTCTACTAAGAAAGTGTTTCTAAATAAAAAAATAAATAAATAAGTACTTCTCCTAAGCTTTGAAGGGCTTCTAAACTACCTTTAAAGAACCAGGCGTTGGACTTTTTCCACATCTCGCGCGTCTCGGCGCAGATCTTGCAGAGCCACAGGGTCTCCTGTCGCGCGGAGGACAGCGTCTCGATGCCGCACTTCTGACAGACGGAGTGGCGACAGTCGTGGCAGACGCAGGCCTTGGCGCCGAACAGACCCAGCCGGTCGAACATGAAGCCGAAACGGTCGCCGCACAGGGCGCATGCGTGCGGCGCCGCCACGCCCATCACGTTGCGCTTCATGTTGTCCACCCGCTCCACCAGCCTCCTGGGGGGGGGAAGAGAGGGGGTAAATATGAGTGTTTCACAGTCTCCTGGGGGGGGGGAGAGAGGGGGGTTGTGAATGACTGAACCAAACATTATCGGAATAAAAAACTGAAAGATGAGTACTGAAAAAAATGTGAGTGTTTCTTTTATTATTATTCAATTACTTTTTTATTACTCTCTTATTATTATTCAACAATAAAATAATTTTGATCAAATAGAGCAGCTACTGTAGATTCTTGTGGTTTGTGTTGTAGCTTGCCCAATGAATACCCACCTTGTAGTATGCCTGTATGCCTCCCTCTGATTAAGGAGAAGTGACACAATACTTCCCATTTATGTGTTGTGTCGACACTTTTTTTTTTTAATCGTAATTTCAACACTGTGTTTCGACCGTAAATGGTTCGAAACACAGCAATAACTGAAATGTTTTTACTTGAACCCTTACTTTTGTTTGCTTTTGAGTGATATAGGAGTCAAATTTTGTATGAAGGGTTTCATCAATCTCGTCCTTGTCAAGATATTTAGCCGCTGGTCAAGTTGGAATTAGATTTTTTTGCATACCCTATTTCTACTCCACGCTTGTGCAGTATAAATGAGACTTATTATTTTCACAATAAGCCCAATGGTACGTATTATGATGAGTTCAAAATCCCAAATGGGATTATAACTTGTCATGTCTCGACTGGGTTTCGAACCCACGATCTATGAATTACCAGACCGACGCCTTAACCACTTTGCCACCACGACGGAACTGATCAACGGACGAGAAATGACTCACCCGACTCTCTCCTGCTCTATATGATCCAGAGCCTCTGCCCTCTTGATGACTTCCTGGATCTTCTCCTGTTCTGTCGGGTCCAGGGGCTCCTGTTTCTTGCAGCGCCGAAGTTGTCCGGCCTTGACCGACCAGCCCGTTTGAAGTCTGAAAATATTTGATTTTTTTTTTTTCAGATTTTATTTATTTACACTTTATTATTTGGACCTAATATACAACACAGATAATTAGAAGTTAATATACAATATAAGAGAAGTATAAAAAGAAAATGTGTGAAAAAAATAAAAAAATATACTGCACTAGCGCTCATTTGGCGAATCCTTTTGTAACTAACGTTCTTAATCCATGATTTGGTGTTTTTTAGGTGTTTTTCAAGAGTCGTAGAACCGAGCATTAAAAACAGGTATACATCTAAACACAAAAATGTTTCGTGTTTTCCTCTCAATCAGATATGAAACACGGGAAACACTCATGTTATATCTACGTCCAAAATAAGATAAAGAGCACTGTACCCTCATTTCCGTCGTGATGTAATGAGCTTGCAGTTGAGAGTGCCGTTAAACCCAATCTAAATAAATCTAAATAACACCACACAACTTTTTTTATCACTCGAAAACAAGTCAAATTCCGCCACTGGTGACTCAACGGAAACATTTAGCTAAAAATCATTGTCAAATTCGTAATCAGCATCTCAAAATCATTGGATTTGGTATATCATAACCCCCATCTACGATAACTAATAAATAATAAATAAAAAAAAGTTGGTCTGATCGGGACCCTTGGAGCCGGGTTCAAAAAAGTTCAAGATAAAAAAAAAAAAAAAAAAAAAATGATCGGAGTAAACCCTATTATTTTTTATTCCAAGATAATTTTTTTTTAAAAAAACTTTTTTTTTTATCTTTAACCAATTCAAAGAAACGGCCCTGCTTCAGCAGAATGCAGCCGATTTCAACCAAAAGTTTCGTGGTTTCTGGTGTATCAAATCAATTTCCATACCAAATATCAAGTCTCTAGATCTTTCCGTTCTCGAGATATCGCGTTCGCACACAGACAGACACACATCACATAGACGCACGGACCAATGGCCGAAAACAACTTTTTTGGTATCCTGAAGCTAAAATTCGTCCAGAAAAGTGAAAAACTGGTTTGATCAAATTTTCGACAAATACAATACTCTCCTTACTATAGGGGAAGGAAAGTAATTAGAAATCAATGTACCGTTGTTTTGGCCATGCCTACATCAATTGCAAGGTTCAGTCAGACTGAGTGCTACCATACTTTTCAACTTACACGCAATAACAAACTGACTGCGTTTCAAACGAGACCGATCTATAAAGGGTTGGGTGGAAGAGATTGCCACAGGCAATAACCCCGCCCTTTAGGTAGGACACATGCTTCATTCTTTTTTTTTTTTCTTCTTCTTGTTTCTTCGTTCAATCTATTTATTTTTTTCTTTATAATTTCATTGTATTTTACTATATATGTTTTTGCCTTACCTAATAAAGCATTCTACATTAATAACAACAATGATCTATTCCTCTGAGCTTTAAATACAATATCTAATACAAAGTAAACAGCTCGTGTAATTGGATGCAAGAAATTCTAAACAAGAGGTGCAGTATGAACCGTAAAGGAATACCACGACTAAAGGAATATACCCATATGAGAAGCTCTCGTAAATTACGTAAAAGCTTCATACATAGACGACCCGCTACTCCTCCTCTGATACTGGCAAAACCTCCCAACATCCCACTCTGAAACCCTTTTTCTGCAAAATTGCACGAGGATTCGCTATCTAAAAGCTTTCATCACGACACGGCGGGGCCGCAGGGATGAATAATGAACAGAACAGTTTGCGAGGACGATGAAAGATTGCTATTTTAATTTTAGACTCAAGTTTGGTCGGCATTGTTTCCCCAACGTTTGAAGCTTGGGAACTTTGACACAAAGGTATGTTTGTCTTTCTCTCGGTAGGTATGTATCTAGACTACGATGAAGATGAAAAGGAACTTTCCAGGGCTGTGATGCACAGTCGTTAATAATAATAATAATACTGGGTACAGCCCACATTCTCAGAAAGTTTGGTGTATAATTATTGAAAGCAATTTAGCTAACATCCAAAGAATATGGTTTATTCTCGATGTTAGTAATTTGTATTGTACGGATAAAAACTAAATTATCTTGCGTTGTATGCCATAATAATAAATTAATAACACTCTTTAATGGAAGGTAAACACCAGGCGAGGTAAATGCTCAAAGCATTTTCTACCACCTAACCATTAGAGTCTTATTATTATGTGGTTACAAACTCAAATAAATGAGGAAAAATTCATGAACTGGGTGGGATTCGAACCAACGGACCCCTACACTACCTGGCTCACCAGACTAGCGCTTTAACCACTTGACTACCAGTCCACTTTCCTGAACATAGAAGAGCTTGAGGGACCAGAAATATTTTCTCTTACATCTAGGTTTAGTAAGTCATTATTATTTTGTTTTTATTTATATTCATGCAACAGATCATTAACAATGTAATTATATAATATAACCTTTTAAAGGAGGCCCTAGCCCATAAATTTAGGTGAAATCTACGTTTTTACCTAGCCTAGCCCATAAATTTAGGTGAAATAAAAAGAAATCTACGTTTCTCTCATAGAGACGTTACTCTTTCCCGTAGAGTGTGAAAGTAAAGAGACTTTTTAATCTCATTATTGCAGGATAAACAGAGTATAGGTATTATATTAGAGAGGTAAAGAGGATATTGACATTGTGCTCTTATATCCAGTTCTCTTATATCCAGTTTCTCTTATATCCAGTTCTCTTATATGCAGTTCTCTTGTATCCAGTTCTCTTATATCCAGTTCTAGTATATCCAGGTTCGACTGTAACTTGAGCTGGTTATTGACCACTAGTAGGTTAATCGATAAGGCGGCGGGCTTTTCAACCGTTTTATTTTTTCACTTCGCTCCAAATCTTAAACTGTAAAATGATTTTTTTTTTTTTTTTCATTTGGGTTTAACGTCGCTTTCAACTTTGGTCATATCACGACGGGAGTGTTACCCTCCATTCGCAGGAAACTCACAAACCAGCTTCTCAAGTTGACCTCACCCAGCCTGGGTTGAAACAATATTTTCTTCTTCTTTAACTTCTATTTTTACTTTCCATCACCTATAAGGTATAGAACGTATTGTAATCGGTCACTTTTTTACAAATTGAGCTGATATAAAACATTTCT